>PVKS010007191.1:0-74297 GCA_004027875.1 Aplodontia rufa | reverse complement strand
TAGTTTAGCCGTTTAACCTACTGCTTCCCCATGTATTCTAGCTTCCACATATGAGAGAATGTGTTTTTGAGTTTGAGATTGTTCAGTGTTTTGTAAACTCTGGATATTAGTCTGATGGAGACTAAGGCCAACATGATGCCTGGCCGGATGCCAGAGAAAAGAATTAGTGGTAAACAACTCTATAAGAGGCCCAGCTGGCTTGTAAAAGAATTGGTGGTAAAAAACTCTGTAAGAGGCTCAGCTGGCTTGTATCTTCCCTAGTATTTAGCAGACTGCCTGACTGCATGACTAAGCTAATTGGCCGCTCATTTGTTACAATTGGTTGAATGTGTTTGCACTGTGTCCCTATTGGTTGTTGTAACAGATAAATACTGGGCGTATGGAGACAGAGAGGTAGATGACACGAGTGAGAGGAGACCTTCCCATGCAGGCGGCAGAAACGAGACAGAGTAGTAGCCACTAGTCAGAGAAGCGGCAGCGGCAGAGACAGAGGAGAGCAGAAGAGGCAGAAGAAGAAACATGTAGGCAGTAAGAGAAGAAGAAAAGCCTCTGGGGTAGAAATAGGGACTCTAGTGCGGCAGTAGAAACAGGGACTCCAAAGAGAGAAAATGTGAATAGCCTTGCCTCTAAATGTAAAACGCTTGCCTCTAGTGAAGAGGAAGGAGATGTAAAAGCCTCTAGTGAGAGGAGATGTATGTAAAGGCCTTGCCTCTAAAAGAGAGAAGGTGGAGAAGGAAGCGCTTGGAGGCCTCTAGTGAGAGAGGGAAAAATGAAGCACTTGGACAACTCAGGGCCAGTGGGTCTACTTCATTCCCAGTCAACTGCCGATTGAGAGCCGTCCAGTTCCTGCCGGCTGGGACCGGACATTAGTCCACTGTCAGAAGAATCACAGACCATGATTCTCTCCCACTCTGTAGGAAATCTGTTACAAGTTTGATCATTTCCTTGGCTGTGCAAAAGCTTTTTAGCTTTATGACATTCCATTCACAGATTTTTTTTTTTTTTTTTTTTTTTTTTACTTCTTTCACTTTAGGAGACAGGTTGAGAAAGGCTTTGCCTACTCCCAAATGCTGGAGTGTTGGTCCTAACTTTTCTTTGAGCCGTTGCAAGGTAGCTGGTTTAATTCCTAGTTCCTTGATACATTTTGATTTGATTTTCATGCAAGATGAAAGATAAGGGTCTAATTTCAACTTTCTGCAAGTGGCTGTCCAGTTTGTCCAGCACTATTTGTTGAATAGGCTGTCTCTCCTCTATGTTATAATTTGGCCCCCTTTGTCAAAGATCAGGTGCTTAAAGACTTGTGGGTTTGTTTAAGGGTCTTCTATTCTATTCCATTGTCCTTCATTCCTATCTTGATACAGTACCATGCTGTTTATGTTACTACAGCTCTATAGTATAGTTTTAGATCTGGTGTAACAAAACCGCCTATTTTGTCTTTCTTGCTTAGTAATGTTTTGGCTGTTCTGGGTTTCTCGTTGTTCCAGATGAATTTGAGAATTGTTTTTTCTATATCTGTAAAGAATGACATGGGTATCTTGATGGGGATTGCATTGAATCTATACAAAGCTTTTGGCAGAATGGCCATATTTATTATATTAATTCTGCCTAACCAAGAGTATGAAACATCTTTCCATCTTCTCAGGTCTTCTTGGATTTCATTCTTCAATGTCCGATAATTTTCGTTGTAGAGGTCTTTGACTTACCTTGTTAGATTAATTCCCAAGTATTTTATTCTTTTCGAGGATATTGAGAATGGGACTGATTTCCTGATTTCTTTGTTAGTGTATAGGAAAGCTATTGATTTATGGGTATAGATCTTGTAGCATGCAACTTTGCTAAATCTGTTTATAAGTTCAAGCAGTTTTCTGGTGGAGTTTTTTGATCTTCCAGATAAAGAATCATATCGTCAGCAAAAAGGGAGAGTTTTACTTCCTCTCTTCCTATTATTATATCTTTGATTTCCTTCTCTTGCCTGATGGCTCTAGCTAGGGTAACAAGAACTATATTTTTAAAAAATGGTGAGAATGGAGAACCTTGTCTTATTTCCAAGTTTAGTAGAAATGCTTTCAGCTTTTCTCTGTTTAGTATTCTACTAGCTGAGGTTTTGCATATATAGCCTTTACATAGTTTAGATAAGTTCTTTGATCCCTATCTTCTCTAGACTTTTAAGCATAAAAGGGTGCTCAATTTTATCAAAAGGCTTTTCTGCATCAATTGAGATGATCATATGGCTTTTGTCCTTAATTCTTTTTAAGTGATGAATTATATTAATTGTTTTGTGTGTGTTGAACCAGTCCTGAACACCTAGGATGAAGCCCACTTGATCATGATGAATTATCTTCTTGATATGTTTTTGAATACAGTTTGCTAGAACCTTTTTAAGGATTTTTGCATCCAGGTTCATCAGGGATATTGGTCTGTAGTTTTCTTTTTTTGATATGTCTTTGTTGGGTTTTGGTATCCAAGTTATGGTTGCTTTATAAAAAGTGTTTGAGAGAGTTCCCTCCTTTTCAACCTCTTAAAATAACTTAATAAGAAGAGGTGTTAGTTCCTCCTTATAAGTGTGGTAAAACTCAGTGGGGAACCATCAGGTTCTGGGCTTTTCTTCTTTGGTAGGCTTTTAATTATTGTTTGCCTGCTATTGGTCTGTTTAGGAATTCAATATCAGCCTGTGTCAATTTAGGGATGTTGTATGTGTCTAGAAATTTGTCCATGTCTTCCATATTATCTAATTTATTCAAAATATGAGCTTATAATTTGTTGGATTCCCATGGGATCAGTGGTTATTTCTCTTTCATTAATGATTTTATTAATTTGCTTCATTTCTCTCCTTCTTTTAGTTAGATTAGCTAGGGGTCTATCTATTTTACTTATTTTTTCAAAGTACCAGCTCTTTGTTTCTTCAATTCTTTTTATTGTTTTTTTGAGGTTTTTTTTCTCAATTTCATTGATTTCAGCTCTGATCTTGATTATTTCCTGTCTTCTGCTGGCTTTGGGGTTAGATTGTTCTTCCTTTAATAGGGCTTTGAGATGGAGCATAAGCTTATTTATTTGGGATCTCTCTTCATTTTTAATGTGGGCACTCAGTGCTATAAATTTTCCCCTTAGGAATGCTTTCATGCTGTCCCATAGGTTTCGATATGTTGTGTCTTCATTCTCATTCTCTTCCAAGAATTTTTTGATTTCTGCACTCATGTCTTCTAGGATTCATTCTTCATTTAATAGGATATTATTCAATCTGCATGAATATGTGTGTTTTCTGTTATGATTTTTGCTGTTGATTGCTAGGGTCATGGCATTATGATCTGATAGGATACACAGAATATTATCTACTTTTATATATTTGCTGAGATTTCTTTTGTGAACCAGAATATGGTCTATTTTGGAGAAGGATCCATGTACTACTGAGAAGAAGGTGTATTCCACCGATTTGGGGTGGAATCGTCTATATATATCTGTTAAATCCATTTGATTTATGGAGTTGTTTAGGCTGGAGATTTCTTTATTGATTTTTTGTTTTGATGATCTGTCTACTGGTGACGGAGGAACATTGAAGTCTCCCAGTATTAGTGTGTTGAGGTCCACAAGTGGTTCTATGTCTTGAAGTAATTTATTCACATAGTTGGGAGCACTGTAATTTGGAGAGTATATATTTACTATGGTTATATCTTCCTGTTGTATGGTTCCCTTTACTACTAAATAGTGGCCTTCTTTATCTGTTCTGATTAGTTTATGTTTGAAATCTGCTTTGTGGGATATAAGTATTGTGACTCCAGCTTGCTTTCTTGGGCCATACACATGGTAGGTTTTTTCCATCCTTTCACCCTTAATCTGTGGACATCATTGACTGGTAGGTGGGTCTCTTGTAAGCAGCATATTGTTGGATTTTGGTTTTTGACCTAGTCTTCTAAGGCACATTTTTAAGGATACAGCTTACCACCACCTCATTCTCAAAAAAGAGAAGAAAATGCATTAGTAACAAAATTCTGTGAGCCTCTACTCCAGAAATAGATAGGGTGTGCAGTCAGTCCTCTGGAAATATTTACTCGTGTTTGCCCATGTTTTGAATGCCAGGTTCTGCAACCGAGTCAACATACTCTGATCTCTTATTGTGTCTTTTTATCACTTTTTCTCACATAAATAATTTGGGTTTCCAAACCTCTGACATTCTGTTATAAATACCGTTCACTCATGTTTTGTTAAAACACTCCATATTACTTCTTGGATTCCTATTACTCAACAGAAGGTGCATTGAATTTGCCTGGGAAACAGGGACAATGTCTGATTGTAAAAATTTATGGCATTCCCTTCCTCCCTTCAGAGTATTTTAGACATCTAAGAAAGTTAAACCCTGGGGGAAAATATAAACAAGCTGCTTGAAATATCCACACAATTATATACGTTATTTGTAAAAAAATACCGCCTCCATCTTGCCACACAGAGCAGAAAGCAAACATTTATCTCCACATAACTCACACAATTCATTCTTCATTCCCAACAACACCTGAATGGCTTAAATGATAAATTAGACATTTGACTAAAACATACCAAGATCTCAAGTGTAAAATGGTGGGATTGCACCCTGCTTTTATTAATAAGTGAGGGAGTAAATATTAGATGAATCAATAAGCTTTGCAGAATGTGACAGTTCCAACATTCTAAGCATAGCAGAGCCAGAAGATATCTCCCTCCCTCTCTCTCTCTCTTTCTCTTTCTCTCTTTCACACACACACACACACACACACACACTCCAAGACTTTCAAGAATACCAAAATAAAAGAATTATCAAGTTCTTTATACAAAATGGGTTAGTGTCTAATACAACCTATGCACATCCTCCTGTATACCTTAATTCATCTCTCCACTACTTATAATTGTTTACGAAAAAATGACAAGAAAAAAGTCTTGTATGTGCTTATAGACACAATTGTTTTCTGAATAGTTTTGACTCGGTGTTTATTAAACCTACAGATGCCAAATCCATGGATCTGCAGGATTGAGTACACACACACACACACACACACACACACACACACAGGATCTTGAACATGTAAGCAGCTCATAAGTTAAACAGAATTGATTACACAGTATAGGGAGAGGGAAGTTCTAAGGATGTGGGATCAAAAAGAGTTGTAAACCTGTGTTAAAATAATGTCGGAAGACTGTCATTTTCTTCAAGTATAAGTGGGGGAAACAATGCCTCCCTTGTAAGATTACTGAACAGACTGGCTTGTATTTGGTACTTGGTAGACATTGGCTAAGTGGAAACCTTTAGCATTAATCATGTAATTGATTAGTTCACTCATCAGACATTGAGATCCTGCTCTCTCCTTGGTACTATGACCTCATGCAACCCTGGAAATACCCTTA
Source organism: Aplodontia rufa (assembly GCA_004027875.1). Classification (NCBI taxonomy): domain Eukaryota; kingdom Metazoa; phylum Chordata; class Mammalia; order Rodentia; family Aplodontiidae; genus Aplodontia; species Aplodontia rufa. The sequence goes on along the minus strand of PVKS010007191.1, from coordinate 68,927 downwards.
TTTGAGATCATAGGTACATATTTCAACTCACATAAATTTTAAATTTTTTATTAAGGAATTGAGTTATTATACTATCATAAATGCATATAAAGTAACAATATGATATGCATTTGCTCTTAAATCAGAATTACCCCCACATGGCTCACACCACAGTCTCTTGATTCTTCCATATTTCTCCCCTCCAAGCAATATAAATGCTTAGATTGTGAATTTTCCAGAATTAAATGTTTGCATAAGTATTATTTGGATTCTTGGTGTGGAGGAGTAAAGAGTATGTTACATTGTTGATTGTCTTTCAAGATCCCTCCCTATCCTCCTTCCCTCTCCCCTCCACCCATCCCCCCATTATTCAATTTAATTTACCTTCTGACCCCTCCTTGTGCATGTTGGTAGGTACCTAAGTTCAGGTAAATCAGGTTTCCCTCCTCCATCTTTTCTCAGGGGTTATCATGATTTAAAGAGTTAACAAAAGAAGATGTAAACTCATAGTCTACTAAAGGAGAAAACTAAAAAAAAAAAATTCTATTTTTTCCGTATTTTTATTGGTACATTCTAGTTGTACATAATAGTGGAATTTATTATCATGTATTCTTACATGCACACAATATAACAATACAATGTGGCCAATATCATTTGATAAATCTATTTTAAAACAAAATAAGCCCTACTACGGTGGAATGCCATTTTGAAACATTTAACTCCATTTCTTATTTAGAGCTCCACATTTTGGCACTATTTCAGTATTGTGGAATTCTTTGCCAAAAAAAGAAAAAAAAATATATATATAATAGCAAATAATAGCAAAAGGAGGAGTAAGGGGCTGGAGCGGTGGCTAAGCAGTTGCGGTGCTTGCCCAGCATGCACAAGTACATAGGCTCAAACCCCAGCACCCACGTACACAGCTAAGTGTCAAAGCAATGAAAGTCATGTGAAAAAAACTCAATAAAAATTGATTATGTCTCTCTCTCTCTCTCTCACTATGTTTCTCTCTTTAAAAATAAAAAAAAAAAATTTTTAAAAGAAGAGTGAAAGTTTTTGAATTTCAAAAGCTTACCACCAGGGAGCTCAGAGACAACAGGATGGGGTTAGAGTGAGATTTCACATAGGCCTTCTCCCACCCTCCACCCATGTCACCCTCTATTGAATAACATTTCCCCAGCATGTGGCGAGGAAAGAGAGTCAGGACAGAGAAGAACTCAGAGTAGCCAGGTCTGTAAGAAGGTCTGTATGCAGAGAAAGGGAGAGGGCCAGGATCCCAGATGTAATGGACAGCTCCAATAATAGGAATCTGTACTTCCACCCTTCACGGAATCCTGGAGGAGCATCCACACACACGCTGTATCCCAGGGAATGGGACCTCAGACAACCTTGCTGAACCAACACAATGATTTCATGTTCCTTAGAGCAATCCAGACAGAGCTGGGTCTCAGTACCCTGAACTTCCCCACTTCTCTACATAACCTAGAACTATAAATTGCTGGGGGGCCCAAAAGAGCACCACAGCTAGGTTTGCTGAACCTGAGGGTCTTCCAAAGAGGGCAATGAGAGTGATGTCATAGCCAAAAGTACAGAGAAGACAACAGGCATCAACAGGAGGCCAGGAAGAATAAATGATGACCAAGAACACATCCTCTATGACATGTGCTTCAGGTCTATATGAGCCACAAAGATGGCATGGCTTTAGACACAACTCCAAAGAGAAGGTAAGAAAAGTATCCTAAGTAATAAGACATTGTGTGAGGGTTCAAAGTGTAAATTAAATTGGAGGATTAAAAAAAGAGTGAGTTGAAATGTGAACCTATTGCACTAAGAGCAAGGTATGATTGCAAAAGGAGAGGCTGCAGGAAGCAGCTGACTTTGAGACTGAAGGGAGAGAGGAGGGCTGCGGGGACCAGGAGGGCTCTGGACAGCTGCACGATGGTACAGAGGTGGAAAAGGTGAGCTTGGGGAGGGCAGGAAACTTAGTATGGCAGGTTCTAGGGGACAGGGTGGGGAGTGGTACGCAGAGTAGCTGGAAAGGAAACTGGCATCAGATCACGAGGACTATTATAGAAAATGTCCTAGTACTTGATGTGGGACATTCTGGCAATCATGCCTAGAGTGATTTGGGATGGATAGATAAGAGGCTTATGCTACAATTAGAGGCCACAAGTCCAATCTAGCTCAGATCGAAAATGAAAACACAACTGACTCAAAGAGAAAGCAAACAAGAATAAATCTACAGAAAGCACTCAGTGCATACATGAAAGAACAGGCAAATAAAGATCTAAATGGCATTTATTTCTCCTACAGGAGTTCTAGGTGTGTGTCGAAGTTTGATTTGTTTTTTAACGAAGACTAAAATCCTAAGATCAGAAATCTTACTAGAAATGTTTGTTAAAAGCTATCAGATTGGAAGATAATAAATTATCTGGCATTCAGATTTGGTAGTTTTAGTTGGATGGTAAGATGTCCCCATTGCTGTGCATTTTTAAAGAAGAGGAGCTATGTAGTCTCAGATGTGAATGTGGTTAGCTTTGAAATAGTTCTTACTCTTTCCATCAAAGGCAGATTTCAGTGAGAACTAGCTCAGAAGATAACATTCTTTCGATCAACAAGTACAAAACGTCTTAGGATTTCCTTTATTATCGGCAGAGATAATTCATTCTCTTTTTTGTTATATTTTTTTCATTCTCATTTAAAACTACTGCAATTTACTCTTCTTGTTGCACTCTTGCTAGATGAAATCGTGTAGTAATAAAGGAAATTCAGTGTTTCCAAAGTAGACCTTGCAACTCGCAGAAAGACGGATCAGAAAAAACACATCATTTGCTAATTTCCTTTCCAGTCCCATAGTAATGGACTTTTTTTTTTCAGCATCCCAGGTACCTTTTCATTTCCTGCTGTAGAACATATTGAATTCTTGCAATATAAAAAGCTTTTATTTGGACAGAAAAATACTTTAAAAGCAAAATTTAGTTCTTCCATGTCAAAAACTAAAACTTTATGTGCTCCTTGTGTCCTTCTATATCCAAATACACAATCAGCCAAGTAGTTCTTTCTTTCTTGTATAAATGCTGTTTATGCAACATCATGTATGCCTCGAGCATTTTGTCACTACTAAATGAAGGTAGAGAAAGTGGTGGAAAGGTCTCACCTTCTTGCTGCTAAGGCGTACAAATCTCAAGCAGCTTTTTCTCTAATATTCTTCCATAATATATTCAGTTTTCTGCTATCAAAGTAGTACAGTCATATAGCCCAAAATAAACAGGAAAGGAGGACAAAATAGTACTTGAAGAACTGGAATAGAGAGCATCCAGGCCAGCAGACTGGGTTTAACTGAGTGGAAGCGCTTCAACACGCAGGAAAGAGTATCTTGTATAGAATAAGATGGATCAGCCGTACATGCAGAGAAGAGAAGATGCGGAGGACTTAAAACAATCCTGCGCTGTGTGTGTGCTGACTGCTGGGCACCTGTGTCCTCCAAACAAGGGCAGAGGGCCACCAACTTCACAAGCAGACCCGCTGGAGCACCACCATAGAGAGAGAGACTCGGGGCACAGCAGCAACAGCAGTGAGTGCGAGATTATTTTAGTCATCATGTGGTGGGTGACACAGAGCAATTGGAAGGGCTGAGCACAAGACTTCAAGATGAAGACCACAATTCTTGCACTTGGGACTTTAAACTACACAATTAGTAATGCACTTCTCCTTAGTAAGGTAAGGAAGGGGCCAGGAAAAGTAGCAATAGGAGGTGGCAGAACCTGGTCTCCAGCACTGTCCTCTCAGCTCAGCTTTAGTGGTTGGGGAGATCACTCTAAACTGATCAGCATGACATGAAAGGCATCTGCAGGATCAGCTACATCAGTGTTCAAAGTTGCAATTGCAGCTCTCCTCCCTGGCATGATGATGGCTGGGGTCGGAGCCCGGGAAGAACAGTCTTGGATGATGTATCTTAATTTTTACCCCAATATTCATTAATCATTTTGTCCCTGCTTTTGGGGGGGATTTGGGGTACTAGGGATTTAATCCAGGGGTGCTTTACCCCTGAGCTACATGCCCCCAACTCTTTTTATTTTTTAGTTTGAGACAGGTCCTTGCTAAATTGTTGAAGCTGCCCTCAAATTTGCAATCCTCCTGTCTCAGCCTCCCAAGTCGCTGGGATTACAGGCATGTTCCACCACATCTGGCTGTCCTTGATTTGTGCCAGAGCATTTGGCTATGTAGGATAGTCTTAAATTTTCCAGATTTATTTGCAGGAAACCTTGTGATTAAATTCTAGTCTATGCTAGGCATGGTGACAAACACCTGTAATTCCAGCAACTTGAGAGGCTGAGTCAGGAGCCTCACAGGTTCAAGGCTGGCCTGGTCAACTTAACTAGAAAATAAATAAATTCTAAAAAATAAATAAAAAGCACAGAGGATGTAGTTCAGGGGTAGGGTGACCCTTGGGTTCAATTCCCAGGCTTACAAAAAAAAAAAAAAGGAACAAAAGGAAAGAAGTCTTTGACCACAGAATACAAGCAAGATAAACAGGTGTCACATGGCAGATTCTGCAAAAGAAGCATGTGTGTATGTTTGCTCTAACTCCTCCAGCCTCTTTTCAATAGGCCAACACAACTGTCTTGGACAAGAAGGTTAAGGGTAGCCTGGGCAAAGTAACAAGATAGAAAGGGAACATGTATCTCTGACACAACGGAACATTATGCCATCCTTGGACCCATCATCAGCCCGGACTTTTACTTGAATTAGGAATAAACATCTATTTTGTTTTGGATTTTTCTGTCACTCACATCTAAATAATTCATAAGGGCAAGCTCTTTCCGGGGATGATAGTATATTGGTCAACTCAAGCCCAACTATTCATGCTGGCTGCTCTTGGGTGAGATATTTCCCCCTGCAGTGAAATGGAAAGTATCCAACTATTATGACCTTTAAATATTTGCATTATAGAAAAATGTTCCCTTGGTCTGATCCCATATTCACCCAGCAACTTAATTATAATTTGACTTTCTGCAGAGCAAGGAGAGCATACGCTGACCTAAAGATGAGAGCGCCTGATTCCTCTGACAGTCCTAATTCTCCTTGCATATTGATAAATTCATGTTCCGGTTTTTAAAAGAATATCTAAGAGACCATCGTAGGGAGGCTGAACTTCCCAGTGGACTGATCAAATCAGTTTTCTGCAAACTTGTCAGCCAGCTCTTGGACAGGGAACACTCTCCAAGTGTGTGGCAACCTGCAAATTCTTTTTGATGATCGCCCCACCTCTCTTGCCACTTTTCCAACATTGCTTTGTGCTTCCATTTCTAGGCTTCAACAATCATAATCACCATCAGAGGCAATTGCTCGAATTGATGAAGAATGTATAATATAGATAATTGACTAGTTCTCATTAGTCAAGAGCATATGGTTCACTAAGGACATGGGAGAATGATTTGTATTCCCAGTGGCCTGTAATGGATTTTATGCGTCTTATAAATTATTTTAGAGCTAAATAAAATTATAGGGGATTCTGCACAATTATGATTAAAGAACTATTCTGGAGTCCTGCTAACCTTGAGTTTAATTACTGTGATATGAGGCAGGTGACTGTTTCTCAAAGCCTCAGTTTCCTTGTCTGTAAAACAGAAAAGACAATAGTGCCATGTCATTAGGTTCTCATCAGGATTTAATAAGCATGTAAGTCCTGAGAACAGTGCCTGGCGTACACAAGGTGCGACTAGCCGGTCTTCTTTTGAATATGGAGAAAATCCACGTAAACACATAGTGCTCTGTCTGGATCAATGTGTGCAATGGTCCTATATTGGCCATTGCCGTAGTTACTGCCAGAGTCGCTCAGTATCACTGCTCCTTGTTTAGCCAGCGAGGGGTAGGCATGGTCACTGCAGGGTATAGGCTCTGCTGCTGGGTGGCAGCTGTACTGGTAAACACCACTTTGGCTGTTGTCAGCCGTCCTCCCTGATAAGGCTGGCCTTGATACTGCCCAGCTCTGATAAGGGAAGGGGACTATCTACTAGCAAGGCCTTTTCGAAACTCAAGATACCTCCCTTTCCAGTTTCCTTCCCCAGTCTTTGCAAAACAGACATAGGGGAAGGGCCAGGCAAGCTGGCTTGCCAACTAAAGGGCCCTAAACAGAGGATACTGTGAGGGCTGCTCCAAGCCCCTGGAGTCATGTCTTCTCATGGTCTTGTTGCTTCTCCCTTCCACGGAGACAAATATAAGTCTCCTCCCAGGCTGTGGCAATGATGCCCTTTATAACATCAAAGAGCTTCTACATGAAAGTGCCTCAACACAAGGTTTCATTTTTTAAAATGGGCTTTATCTTTAGAGTAGTTTTAAGATCATAGCAAAATCCAACAGGAAGCACAGAGAGTTCTAGAACCCCACTCAACACATGAACACACATACACACACACACACAGCCTTCGCCACTACTCCTCCACAATATTACACCTGTTATACTTGACGGACCTACTTTAACACACCCTTATTATTCAAACTCCATAGTTCACATTAGGGTTCATTTTTGGTTTTGTAACTTCTATAGGTTTGAACAGGATATAATCACATGTATCTACCTTTACAGCGTCACACAGAATAGTTTCACTGTCCTGAAACTCCTCTGTGCTTTGTTCATTTATTCCTTCTTACCACCCAACCTCTGTCAACCTCTGATCTTTATTTCCCTACATTTTTTATTGGTACATTATAGTTGTACATAATATTGGGATTTGTTGTGACATATTTGTATGTACACAATAAACTAAAATAATTTGGCCAATATCCACTCCCTAGCATTTCCCTCTCTCATCCACCCATTGGTACTTTATTTCTCTACTGATCTCCCTTTGAATTTTAGGAGATCCACCCCCATCCATTCTTTTCCTTTTTCCTCTGTAGCTTCCACATAGATGAGAAAATATGCAACCCTTAGCCTTCTGATTTCGACTTATTTTGCTTAATATGATGGTTTCTAGTTTCATCCATTTTCTTGCAAAAGACATAATTTCGTTTTTCTTTGTGGCTGAATAAAACTCTACTGTGTATATAGGCCACATCTTCTTGATCTAGTCATACATTGATGGACACCTAGGCTGGTTCCATGGTTTGGCTATTGTGAATTGTGCTGCTATGAACATGGGTGCGCATGTATCACTGTAGTAGGATGGCTCTAATTCTTCAAGGTAAATACCAAGAAGTGGTATAGCTGGGTCATATGGTGGTTCCATGCCTCGTCTTGAGGAGCCTCCATACTGATTTCCATTGGTTCTTTACCATCTCCATTGCTCTGCCTTTTGCAGATGTCATGGACTTGGAATCTTACAGTTTGTTGCCTCTTCATTAGCGTTGGAACATTGAAAAATAAAAAAAAAAAATCAATGCAGGAAGAATCATAATATTACAAATAATAAGAAGAAGATGTATTAAAGTAACATCCATGTCTCTTCATGGCTTGAGAGAGCTTTTGTTTTTAGCACTCAATAATATTCTATTTTATGGATGTATCACAGTTCATGTATCCATTCACTTACTGAAGTACATCTTGGTTGCTTTTAAATTTTGGTAATTATGAATAAACTGCCATATATATATATATATATATATATATATATATATATATATATATATATATATCTGTTTGCAGGTTGTGTACAGATATAAGCTTTCGATTCCTTTGGGTATAAACCACAAAATAACATTGCTAATGCTGGGTGCAGTGGCACATGCCTGTAATCCCAGTGACTCAGAAGGCTGAGACAGGAGGATTGCAAGTTGAAAGCCAGCCTCAACTGGCTGGCTTAGTGAGACCCTAAGCAGCTTAGTGAGACCCTGTCTCAAAATAAAACCCCAAAAGGTCTGAGGATGTGGTTCAGTGGTTAAGCACCCCTGGGTCAAGTGCCAAACTCTTCCAAAGTGGCTGTCCTATTTTCCATTCCTACTAGCAATGACTGACAGTTTCTGATGCACATCTTTACCAGCACCATTTGATGATGTCAGTGTTGGATTTTATCCAAGCTAGTTGAGTATGGTCATATCTCATTGTTATTTGAATTTGCAATTTCTTAATGGCATATGATTTTAGCATATGCTTATTTGCAACCTATATATCTTCTTTTGTGTCCTGTCTGTTTAGGTGTTTTGCTTAATTTTTAATTGGATTGTTTGTTTTCTTATTGTTGCGTTTTAAGAGTTTTTTTATGTGTTGAATAATAGATCTTTATCTTCTGCGTCTTTTGCAAGTATTTTCTCCCATTCCGTGGTTCATCTTCTCATTCTCTTGATAAGAATTACCTTCTAAACTCTATTGTAAATGGTTTTCTTTCTTTGCAGCAAGTCTATTGCTGTTGATTTATTGTCAGCTGTGAAAACAACACAAATAAATAGCAGAAAGAGAAACCACAGTGGAAGAAACATCATACATTGCAGACAAACCCAACTCAGGAAGAACGAATAGTTCTTGTCATTGACTGGACCAAAATAATTTGGCCAATATTCACTCCCTAGCATTTCCCTCTCTCAGCTCAATAAAAAGTGCTGGGTCAGCCCTTTTTATTGGCTAAAAGCATATAGAGTATGGGCATAATTTGTCATCACAGTGTACCGTAATCAACAATCAAGTTTAATTTATTTTAGGAAAATATTTCAGGGACAAGCACTACTTTGATGAATCGACCATGTAAAGGCAATGATAAGGGGTTTCTTTGGGTTGGGTAGGATAGGGACTTTCAAGCAGAGACTACAGTACTACCTTTCCAAGTAGAAACAAAAGCTGCTGGAGAAAAGTGAGTGATTTTTATGGTCCCCCAAAGACTTTGGGAGACCGGATAAAGAATGTATCTTAATTTGGTGAAGAAGCAAGAGTGACTGAATCCCTGAATCTGTCCCAGAAGGACAGTGTAAGTCTGATGTGGTCTTCGTGCTCTGTGCTGAAGCACATGGAAATTTCTAAGGGAAGATTCACAGAGACACACTTAGGGTTACTTAAGTACACTGCTCCCGACATATGGAGGTACTTAAAGTGTTACCCAAATCGTACAGGAAGCTGGAAGGAGAAAGCTTTCTCTTTATATTGCCAAGTGTCAGACACATACACCTAGAAATTTAATATAAAGTGTTAAGCTCTGATCTCAAACACAGGGAGCATCCTTATAAAAGCCACTTCTTGTTGGCAGCATGAGCCATCAGGAAAGTCTAAGGCTTAAGATTCTGCCTGACTGATTCACCACTAAAGGACTATGCAGTCCACAAGGTCCAAGAGCTGAACCTCAAGAGCCTTCTGACTTCAGCAGAGTTTGCGTTGATGTTATCATAATGTCACAGAGGACAAAACAAAAAGGTATGTAGGCCCTGCACTGTTAGTTTCTGATACAGAAAGCCATAAGTATGCCCCTTAAGCTGCTCTTACAACTATCTCCCCAACCCCAGCAGAGGTCCTGATAGGCACACTATCTCTCTTCCGAGAGCTTTCACGTAGATGGTAAATGAGAGTGTGGAGGAATCGGGGCTTGATCCCACTGACTCCTAAGGAACTTGCATTTTAAGCTTCTATATGATGACTTATACTGGCCCTTATGCCAAACATCTACAGCCATGATAAAAAGCCAATGTTTCAATTTTTACCTTCCTTCAACAGACACTGTATTTGTAATTCTAATTGTTTTAAATCTAAGACTAAAAAATTGACCCATTCAAACCATGTAAATTAGGATATACCAAATGTCATAAAACCAACCACTTCATTTTAGAGGAGAGGAAATTGGATTCAACAGAGATGAAGGAAGTTTCCCAGCAAGTTTGTGCTAAATCTAGCTCTACCAAGGATATTATTTGGGCTAAAATATAACAGTATGATGGACTCACTGTGCTATCCAAGAAGACATTTAGAGCTAGACGTGGTGGTGCACACCTATAATCCCAGCGACATGGGAGGCTGAGGCAGGAGGTTCACAAACGCAAAGCCAGCCTCAGCAACTTAATGAAGCCCTAAGCAACTGAGTGAAAGCCTGTCTCAAAATAAAAAATAAAAAGGGTTGGGGAGGGGCTGGAGCCATGGCTCTGCAGTTAAAGCACTTGCCTGCCATGCATGAGGACCTGGGTTCGAAATCCAGCACTATATACAAAACTAAGTGTTGGAGAAACGAAAATCGGATGAAAAAATTAAAAATAAAATCGATTCTCTTTTTCTCTCTGTCTCACTCTCCCTCTATCTTAAGTAAAAAAAATATATAATAATAATAAGGAGGAGGTGCTGGGGATGTTTCTCAGTGGTTAGGCATCCCTGGGTTCAATCCTGATACCAAAACTAATCCATTTAATCTTTTCTGAGTGTGGCAGTGTTCCTGGTTGCCTCCTTCCTCCCTCCCTCCCCTTTCTTGCCTGCAACCTTCACCCAAACAGGTCCCTACATACTCTCTCAGTCTAAGCCATTCTGGTAAAGTAAATGACACAAACATTAAGCAATCAGCACACTGCATTTTCTCTGACCACACAGTGATTGGTTCAGAAACAGGCAATGACCCCAACACAGCAGAAAAAGGGCAAAATGAGATTTTTGCTGGTAAGGCTACAACAAAAAACTTTGCTCTATTCACAAAGTTGTAGTACAAAAACCAGGAACCATGAATACTGTTAGGCCGGCTGGGGGCAGGGCTTCAGCCAGGCCGCATGGCCAATCATGGGACAGGCTGGGGGTGTGGCTTCAGCCACCTTGCACGGTCATGGCGCCAGATAACAGGCAGGGCAAAGGGCAGCTTGCGCGCTTAAAGAACAGCCAATCAGGACGCTGGTGACAAGCTCCAATGGACTGATGGATCCACCAGCCAATCTCTGAAGGACCAACACCATCATGAACTTGCAGTTAGCCAGCAAAACCAGCTGCCTGGAGAAGGTCCAATGCCATTTTCCCTGCCTGCCATTCTGGCTGGCCGCCACTTCCCATGCCCGCCCTCATTATGGTGGCACAGGTGAAATTGGCCTGAGAGCAACAAATCCAATAAACATCTCAGCCTGAATTTACACCGGTATCATTATTCCTGTTTCTATTTTTACAAATGCTATAGCTATCTTACAGCCACAAAAGACCAAACTATATAAGAATGAAACCAACACATACAGACGGGAAAGCAGAGCAAATAATGTTTTCTCAATCTCTTTATCGCACTAAACCTGAAGCCAGCCTTGAATCCTTAAGTGTTCAGCTACATCAAATCAACAAATTCCTTTTCTTTTTCATTCCATTCTTTTTCATATTGATTGTAATATTTTGAGCTGCGTGGAAGTTTTTTGTTTGTTTTTTGTAACAAATTCCTTTTCTAACAGACTCAGACTCATTTTTGAACTTCCTATTCCTCTGCCTGAAATACATTTTTTCCTCAGGTACCCACACAGTTAACTCTATCCCTTTCTTCAGATCTTTATTTAAATGTCACCTTCCCAATGAATACTTCTTGTGTGCCGTATTTAACATTGCAACCCTCACCTCCAATAGTTTCTATCCTCCTGGTTTTCTTCACTCTCTAGGACTTAGCAGCACCGAATTTGCGTCCTTCAGGGTCTGTCTCCCCATTAGAACATCCTCAGTGAACTCACACATCTTTGCTGTGTTCATCATTGTATTCTCAGCTCCTGGAAAAACCCCTGGTGCAGAGTAGAAGCACAATAAAGATGGGATTGATTAATGTTCCTATCTATCCACTGCTCACAAGTGATTTTTACTTCAAACATCCTCCTGGTAGTCACCATGGGGACTGCAAATAATCACAAGAGCCAACGTGGACAAGTTGGAAAAGTCCCAGAACCTGACAGTGTTCTCACTGTCTTTCTTTCTAAGCTAATAGACCCTGGCTCCCCTCTGAGAGGGTGACCTGTAATTCCCAAGGCCTTGGCTCTTTCATTTAGAGCATGGGAGTTTGACTTTTCTACTTTCTGGTCTGGCCCTTGCCCTTAGGGAGAGAAACATAAGCCTGCCTTCAAGAAGGATCCTACATCAAAGAAGTAACAAAAAGCATACTAGGTGTTAACAAAGTGAGAAATGTGCTACTCTTAGCACCCCACAGATAGGTTTTTTTCTGACCCTCAAAAGAATGATCTAAGTTTTCTCACATTGTCCAAAGAAAGACAAAGGAATCCATTTCTATTATTAAAACCTACCCCAACACCTTTTGAATGGTTAAGATAAGAGAGTACTCCTAATGCAGCCCTGCAAGATCCCATTAACACCACCCCCCTTGGCAGCTCCAGGACAGACTGCAGTCACAGCTTCTCCTGTTCCTTCCCACATTCTTTCCTGTGACTCCAAATTTACAAGAAGGCCCCAGGACATTGCCCAAGCCCTCTGTGGCAGTCCAAAGCTAATGGTGTGATACCACCTTTTAAACACTGGTTTTTATAATAGACCATTAGTCAAAACGGAAGCCTGGCAAAACCAGGCGAATGGACAACTCATTTTTGTTCTGAATACAGTTAGGAGCAGTAGAATCACAGCCTTGATAAAAACGCATGCATTACCTTTCCTTTTCTGAGAGCAGATTGAAATGAACGAAGTCCAAATTTTTTTTCAAGAGGGTTTATGTCCTCAAGTAGGGTACAGTTGACAGGATTAATAATAGATTCATTCTTTGTTATTTCCCACCATTTCTTGAGTATCATTATCTGCTAGAATTTGTTAACAAGATTATCAAACTAAATGTGCAAAAGAAATCCAAATAATAATGTAAAAAGATATCATTGACTGAATTCATTACAAGGTGCCTTGTCTCCCCAATTAACACCCTCACACATTTTGAATTGAGAGTCTAAGATTAAGGTATAATCAAAGGACACTATTTCAGATGGGTTTCTGACCCACCCTTTGGTGTCATTATAAGTGTGATACAATACTCTGAACACTTCAAATTTAACAAAGACTTTGACTTTTATAAATCTTTATTACTTATTTCTAAGAACAAAACCTTGTGTTAGTGATCATCCTTAAACACCACCCTGATCATTAGGACTGAAGAGAAGAGAGAGATGAATTCAAAGGTGGGGTAGTATGGCCTGGACAGTTTCTGAGAGGAAATAGGGTAAGGAGCATGTACACAACTTTTCTAGACATGGAGGCATTCGGGCATTCCGTTATGAGGTGTTTGGTGGGTACTCCTGGGCTGTGTGTGGGGATGTAAGGGTGAACAAAGTTGCCTAGTTCTCTCCATCCACAGAGTTAAGTGGAAGAGAAAGCCCTTTACCAAATGATCTAAAAATTATGTGTGGAATTTTGAACTGTGCACTATTTGGTACCAAAACTACAAAAGTGACCTAGTATCTGAACTTGAATAAAGGTGGGACATGGGGATCATGCAAAGAGTCACTAAAAAGTGATTGGGGAGTTGAGTGCGGTGGCATATGCCTGAGATCCCAGTTACATGGAAGGTTGAAGCAAATTTACCCAGGCTAATTTGCCAGACTGGGCAAATTAGACCCTGTCTCAAAATACAATGAAAAATGGATAGGGGGTGTAGCTCAGTGGTAGAGCACTTGCCTAGGATGTGTGAGGCCCTGGGTTCCATCCCCAATACCAAAATAAGAAAAGTGGTTTTGGAAGGAGATCTGAGAAACTAAGTGACAGAAATTATGCAGCCAAGTGCATCTGGGAGATGAACCGGGGAGAAGAGTGCTGGCACAGACTGTGGTGGGAGAGCTCATGGAGGAGGATCAAATGAAAGAAAGCCTGCGTGGCTGGAGCAGAGAGGGGGAACAAAGGTCAGCCGTAAAGAGATTGCAGGGTATGTCTGGGAATGATAGCATATACTACCCTGGCCAGGGAATAATGAGTGTGAGCATATAGATTAAACTAGAAATAACAACTAGGGCCCCACACATTCTGGAAGAACATGCAAAATAGGCTCAAGAGTTTTAATTGTATTCTCTGGGCAACAAGAAATCATAATATGCACTTAATTACAGGGTCAGACCTGTTTAAGGATGATTGTTCTAGAAGCAATATTAAAACAAACTTTGAAAAAGTAAGGAATAGAGAGAGCCCTCATACAAAGGAGAGCTGCAAGAGCCAAGTGAGAGAAAGCAAGATCAGAACCAGGGAATGGGAACCAAAAGCACTGAACCATGCTTGTAGAGACACTGGAAAGCAGAATCAACAAATTTGGTAGCTAGCTGGGTAGGGATGGGAAGGTGGGGTTGAGGGAGAAGCTCATAGATGACCAAATAGCTATGGGCCTGGACATCATCAGGAGGACACAAAAAGCAGAGTTTTAGAATAAGAAGAATCCGAGGCTTTATTTCAGATCTGTATCAGATATGTGGCAATGGTATCTGGGTCAGACAAATAGGTAATTCTGATAATCTGGCATTCTTTAAAAGTTGTGTTTGAAACAAATATTTAATGGGTGCTTACTAAGTGCCAAGTATTATTTTGTACACAGTAGATGGAATAGAAATTAGGCCAAATTTCTGCCTTCATAGAATATGACCAGTATATGAAAGGTGGTTACGGTGCTGGCCCAGCATGTGTGAGTGCGCGGGTTCAAACTCAGCACCCATGTGCACAACTGTCAGAGCAACGAAAGCCATGTGAAAAATTCAATAAAAATTGATTCTCTCTCTCTCACTGTCCTACTCTTTTAAAAAAAAAATAGAGAAGAAAAAAGAAAGATAGTTTGCAAAAAAAAAGAAAAGAAAACCCCCACCACGGATACCAAAGGTCATGTGGTTAATCTGAAAATAAAGCATAAACAAGTGGTACATAAGCGAGGCAGCAGTTCAAAGACTCGGTCACTAACTTGTATCAAATTCTCAAAGTAAAACATTGTGAAGGTCAAGGCTCTCCTCTTAGGAGACACATTAGAATGCAAATTCAAATCACCAACTTTCATCAAAGAGGGAAGTAGACTTTAAAAGCTCCTTGTGAATTTCATCCAAGAATTTAGAGGACACAGCAGAGGACAGGATAAATAATAGATTCTTATTCTTTGGAAAAGAGAAAGACGACATGGGGAAATCCCACTAGCAAGGCTGTTTAAACATCTTGGCCCTTCACCAACACTCCAGAGTACATATTGAATTTCAAAAATAAATAAATAAATAAAACTTCTTTGCCATTTTTACTTCCAGAGAGGTGCTGAAATTATATCCTATTGGAGCAGCAGGAGGGCTAAGGATCTCAAGCCTATTTGAAATGAACAAAATAGAATATCCTAACTGGAATTATCTTCAAAAGGAATGAACAAAGGGGTTGTGCAGGGCTCAGAATAAGCAGAAGATCTGAAGCCAAAAGTAAATTTGATTAATTTAAAAGGTCAAAACGAAACATGAGGAATATGCATATACATCTGTATACTCATATCTATATATAAAATCAAGTCAGGATGTTAAACATTAAAGGTAGATGATTAAATGTCTGTATTGTGAAGCTTGTCAATGAGTTATTAAAACTCTGATCTAGGGGCTGCAGCGGTGGTTCAAGTGGTTACGGCGCTTGCCTGGCATGTGTGAGTAAGAGAAACCCCAGCACCACATACACAACAAAGTCTTGGAGCAACAAAAGCCATGTGAAAAACTAAATAATATCGATTCTCTCTCTTTCTCTCTCTCTGTCCCTTTCTGTTTGAAAAAAAAAATCTGATCTATTTGTAACTAGCTGATGCTAAAGTTCTATAGGAGAGTAAATGAGAGAGAGCTGCTAAGAAAACATAAAGTAAAAATACCCATTACCCTTAAACTATTTACAGAGATAGCCATTATCACCGATTTGATGAGTATCATTCCAGGATAAATTTTTAGTTTGTTTTTTTGTTTGTTTGTTCAGTATTTTACTTATTGTCTTTTTGTAATATACCAGAAACTGGAAGTCTAGGTTTCTTTATTTCATTTTTTCATTTTTTTAAAGAGAGAGGGAGAGAGACAGAATCAATTTATTTAGTTTGTCAAGAGGCTTTTGTTGCTTGGACGCTTCTTTGCTGGGGTTTGAACCCACACCACATACTGGTGCATGCCAGGCAAGCACTGTAACCACTGAGCCACAGCTCCAGCCCCCTAGGTTTCTTTTACTGCAAATACAACACACTCCATTCTCTTACACACATAATTATTTTTTGAGTAATGTTAAAAATAATTGATCTATCTACCTTCATTGTTTAGATATTGTCTGCACATGTCTAGGCACTCTTTAATAAGAGACAGAAGGAGGAAAGAATTTAAATATTCTCAGTCAGTAAAGATTACTACTTTACTGATACTTATAGCACATTCTTGTAAGCTTTCTTTCTTTTTGAAATGAAAGAAATATTTATTCCCCGTAGGAAACAGGAAAGTATACAGAAAAGGGAAGAGTCACTGATAATCCACCAAACTCAGTCAACCATTACCTTTTTTTTTTCCTTAAAGAAAGAAACAGTGAGTGAGAGAGACAAAGTGGGAATCAATTTTATTTTTCATGTGGCTTTCATTGCTCTGACACTTCCTTGTGTATGTGGTGCTGGGGTTCGATCTCAACACCCTCAGTCATGCCAGGCAAGTGCACCAACCACTGAACCACCACTCCAGCTCCCAACCGTTTAACTTTTGATGAAGCCAGTATCTATATTTAAGAGAACCTGAGTAGTTGGGGCAACAATCTTGCAAAAGCTAAAGTTCAGGGGCTGGAGCGGTGGCTCAGTGGTTTGGAGCACTTGCCTAGCAAGTATAAGGACTCAGGATCAAACCCCAGCACCACAAAGTGGTTGGAGAAACAAAGGTGAGATGAAAAAATAAATAAAATTGATTCTCTATTTCACTAAAAAAAAAAAAAAAAAAGCCCTTAAAATTCTAAAAGAAGTTCCCAGTATCATATGATCTAGTTAAGATCAAGTTAAATAGGTAGGAAGTTAGAGACCACACACTTAGACCCTGACAAACAGGAAGAGGAGGAAGCCAAAATGTGGCCCCTGGTGGTGGCAGGGACTCCTTTTGAAAAACACACTGTTGGAATTAACAAAAGCAGACCTAAGGACAGAGCTCAGACCCGGCTTGGGAAATGGGCAGATTCATTTCTGTTGGCTCAGATAAGCCTGGAACCTCAGGCTGCAAACACAGCCCTGTGGATTGGCAGGAGCAGCTTGGGAAGTAACAATGCCACCATAAGAAGCTTTATCATCACATCCACCCTGCTTCCCCTTCAATTTCCACTCAGACTGAACCGACACCCTGGGGCATTTCAAACCTGAAGTGTTTGTTAAAAGGCCAACATAGGAGTTGACTGGTGCTGAGTACAGAAGGGAAACTTCAGAAAGAACTTCAAAAAAAGGTTCCATTTGAGCTAGAAAGCAAAGTGTGTTAACTGGTAGCACTAACAACTATTTTTCAGAAAACGGTGAGGAAAAAACTTGGATTGTGGAGAGCTTCTTACTCAGCTAAACTTATCCTCAGATTTTAGAGATGGTCCAAAGGGATGAGCTTCAAGTGGGGATCAAACTTTTTCCATCAAGGGCCAAATAGCAAGCACTTAAGGTTTTGCAGGACCAACCAGGCTCTGAAGCACCTGTCCAAGGTTTCTCAGAGACCATCTGTAAATGAGTGGGCGTGGTAGTGTTCCAACCAGGCCTCACCTATGGAGCTGACCTTTGAATTTCCTAGGTATTATATGACACAACAGATTCTTCTCTTGATTTTTTTTCTATCATTCAAACATATAAAAACACTCTTCAGCTGGTTGGCAGGATATAGGCTGGCCTGTGGTTTGTTGACCCCTAAACTGAAAACAGTTCCTGACTCAAGTTTACATTCTCACAGCATAGATAAGAGTAAACTGGAGACACAGGAAGCCTTTCACAAGGATAGGACTTTTGTTTAGATTGGGGAAGAGGGGTCTAGACAGCAAGCAGATCAGTGGAGTGGGGGTGGGGTGCAGGAGCACAGGAAGGCTCCCTGGAGTGGATACCCAAGGTCTATCTCCAAGGAATTGGTCTGTAGTAGCAAGAGACAGAGGGGTAAGACAAGGCCCCTCTTGAATTATGCATGCTCTCCTTTCCCGGTGAATCAGACTAGTGAAAAGATCAGCAGCAGCAGAATCAAATTTAATTCAGAAGATTCTCCCCCTTTTTCTGCATAAAGATGAGGCCGTACGTTATACACAAATAAAACCCAACAGTTCTCAGATCACCTCCACATCAGTATTTGGAGGAAGTCTTTGTTTACCTGTATGCACAAGGCTCTTATGCAAATTCCAGCAGCCAGCTCAAAATAAGCCTGAGCTTGGCCTTGATGGATTTATTTCTCATTTGCTGCAGTCACAGACCACATCTATTGAAGAAAGAAAAAACAGCTACCCCCTCTGCCGCCAGCAGCTTGCCCAAGAGTCCCGGGCCTGCCTGGCAACAAGCCTCTTCGCTCCTGCTCCAGCGTGGGCCTGACATTACCTAGTCATTGAATAGTCTGATGGGAAGAGTTCAATGCAGGGTTTGCACTTTCCCAGACATTAGCCAGCTGCCAACGCATTTCATTATCTTAGGAGTGTTTTGTACATCAAAGACAGCCCCAAACAGTGTGATCAAGTGGAAGTAACTGTGCCTGGTCAACATTATAACTAGCAGCACTTTTTTTTTCATGGATATAATGCCATCTGGCACCCAGGAACAGCAAAGGCCAGTGATGGAAAAACCCCAGCGCCCTGTTTTGCTTATTGGTGTAACGTTAATCCTGATAAAGGGCAAGGCCACAGAGCAACTGCCCTGTTATTATCTCCTATATATATTGTCTCACACAGGCCAAGCTGCCCTGGACCAGCAGCAGCAAAAGTTGCATGGGATGGCTGGTGGGGGGGTATGGAGGAGGGATGGGGGTGAGGGGGAAGGATGCTTCATTTATCTTTTTGTTTATTTAATTGTTTAAAACCACACACATACATACAAACACTCACACACACACACTCACACACACACAGAGGACCGGATTTAAAAGTTTATTCTTGCCAGGCAACAAGACTTTCTGGGAAAATGTCAAGTACCTGATTTTGAAATGGCCTAAAGAAACTCTTGAAAAATAACTTTTTAATATCTTCTTCTAGGCCTACTTTATTTGCAATTATTTTGAAAAATCTTCCACTTATTCCCTCTGATTTTAGATTATAGGCAACCAATTCTCCCCCAAATCAGAGAGTTCTTTAAAATGATTTCTGGTTAGAAATGTCTGGGGCCTTCATTATTCTCTTATAACAAAGGAGAGGGAAAAAAAAGTTCTGACGTATGTGATGGTTCATAGAGATGCTGAGTAAGCTCATCTGTAGAATCCTGCTTTCTGGGTAGTTGATTCTCAATTGACAAATTAGACAAGAAAATAACTCAAGTTTCTCATTGTCTTTATTTTGACATCAATCTTCAAAATACAGAAGAACAAAACACAAATTGACCATCACCTTCTCTGCTGAAATGAGGGCAAGTGATTGGGTTTATGGTGTTGTTTTATTTATTTATTTTTCCACAGTCTTGAATGTGATTGTTACAGTGTACTGCAAGAGTTTATAGACTCTTCAATGATTTTTTTCCACTCATTTCACAAGCTCCTCCCTTCTTCAGATCTTCCTACTAACACTACACACTCCACCCACTTCCATCTCTCCAGAAGGAAAAGCCTGAAATTTTGAGTATGAAACTTCCCTCTCTGGTATAAACTTACATAGAGGCATGATCTTGCAGCTGCCATTTAAGCAATTATGTAAGCTTTGCAAAACACAGAAAATATCTAGGGCAATTGTCACCTCTACACAGTTGTAAGCAGTAATGTATGTTTTAAATTTTTTAGTAGATGCTACCCAATAATGAACTAGTGGTTTGAAATTTTCTCAGAGAATCCAACTTAATCTACCATCTCCCACTCTTTTTCTCTTCACTCTGACAAATTGTGATAGAATTATAACACTGTTAAGTAAAGGGACTAGTGTGGTATTTTAAGTTGGCTTTGAAATTGAGCTCAGAGAAATGAAGCCCCTAGCAGTAAAGTCTCTGACCTGGAATATTTTCAATACACAATGACTCTTTTGGTCACTTCTTTCCCTAAGATTCAGTGAATGGATGGCAATGGAAGAAATCATGCTGAGCGAAGTTAACCAAACCCAGAGACTCAAGGGTCGAATGTTTTCCCTCATTTGTGGAGGATAGAGCAAAACCAAGGCTTGGGTGAAAGACTGTGAAACTTAGGTATTCAACCCAGAAAGATGAAAGGCATAGCAACATATAATCTAGGGGAACCACAGACAGGTGGGGGCGGGGAGATGGAGAGAGAGGAGAGAGAAAGGAGGAGGGAGAATAGGGAGGGATCTAGGGAGACAATCAGCAATGTAACGTTCTCTTCACCCCCCAGACCCCCGAGAAGTCAAATAATACTTACATGATCATTTAGTTCTGGAAAATTCACAAATATATATATGTACATTTAGTGGAGAGAGAGACACTTGTAGCTGTTATTGGGGAAAATATAGAAGAATCAAGAGACTGGGGTAAGGGCAATGTGGGAGTGACTCTGGATTTGGTTCAAATGCAAATCATATTGTTATTTTAGAAGCATTTATGATTGTACAACTCAACTCCTTAAAAAAGAAAAAAAAGATTCAGCTAAAAAGAGACAAAATAGGCCAGAATAGAGTGTAGCTGAAATCTTTGGCAAAGTAAGGACCAACAAAAAAGAAATATATTATAGGTAGGTTTCTGGTACATTCATAACATATGCTTCACACATTTTGCAAAATGCTATGTCTTGCTGTAGAAAGAAACATTTACTGGAAGAAATCTTAAACTGAAGTTGAAGAAACATTGAATTAACTGCTCAAACTAAGTTAACAGCAGAGCTTAGAATCCAGGACTTCTATTTCTTTCTGTGTTATTGCTGTGGAGAGCCTTAGCTTATTAGCTGACTGCTTAGCATTCCACACTCTGTGGCAGGTATTGACAATACCTTTTGTAATGGCAAATAAGAAGAGACCCTTGTTCTCAAAGGAACTCACAGTTTAGTAATGGAGGTAAGCACTTAAAATAAGATTTGTGAGATACACATTCTCTCTCTCTCTCTCTCTCTCTCTCTCTCCCTTATCATAATGTGACAAAGCCCAGAACAGCCCTTGCTAGGATCTGCATCCTGGACCATGTTTCTTGTACCTCCAGAAACATGAGCCAAAATAAACTCTTTTCTTCATAAAGTAAAAGACACAAAACAAATAAATAAAATGAGAATTGCAATAAAGAGTGACCAGTATTAAAATAGAGGGAGCTGTACCATGCTGGCAAAAAAATAAAAAATAAAAACAGGTCAATTATATCAGAAAAGGTCTTCATCCTTCCTGCTTTCATTTTAAAGGCGTGACCAGCTATTGTGTTTCAGTCAAATACGTCTTTGTCCTCAATTTATCCTAGAAAGAAAATCAATTACTTGTGGCCTATCTTAAATTCTACTTTAGATATAACTTAATCTGTTGAGTGCTTCCTCTGCTTATTCTGGATTTGTTGATGCAGAGTTTTGAAGAAGCAGAGCTCTGTGATTTTCCCGTTCTGATGGTTGAAAAGTGATGTTCAAGAGTTGGAGCAGTGGCTTGGTAGTTATGGGGCTTGCCTGGTGTGCACAAGTATGTGAGTTCAAACCCCAGCCCTATGTACACAGCAAAGTCTCAGAGCAACAAAGGCTACATGAAAAACTAAATAAAAAAATTAGTTCTCTTTTTCTCTCCCTCTCTCTCTCTCTCTCTCTCTTATTGTCCCTTTCTAGAAAGAAAGAAGAAAGAAAAAAAAAGAAAAAGAAAGAAAGAAAGAAAGAAAAAGAAAAGAAAAGAAATGTGATATTCATTGCAGGATTCTGCTGACATGCCAAGTAGCCAAAATTTGCAGAGGAGTGGGGAAAGACTAGCTCAGATGAGAAAATTACACATAATTTCTTTCCTTTCAGTTTACAAAAATCTTGGACTTACGTTCCTGGGGGTTAAATAGAACTTTGAGCAAACCCTTCCTTTGGTGGTTTTTGCTTTTGATTTGTTTTGTTTTGTGTTTATTTTGGAATCTGTTTTATATCCCTAATTTGACCATTCTGCATTCATTTCCCCACAGAATTAATTCCATTCTAATGGAACATCCACTGACATCTTTCTGACAGCTACCTGAGAGTCTTAAATGTTCATTCTACTTTTCCCTCGCCCAGGAAAGCATTTCTAAGTAGAAAGTTAGATTGTTGAGATAATCCCTGGTTTCTTGCAAAAGTGTTAAGTGGGGAAAAGAATGATCAAGAAATTCTACAGTGGGACTGGTTCAGTGGCTCAGCTGTTACAGTGCTTGTGAGGCATGCGCAGGGACTCTGGTTAGAACCCCAGCACCTCGTACACAATGAAGTGTGAGAGCAACAAAAACCACATGAAAAATTAAATAAAATTGATTCTCTCTTTCTCTCTTCCTCTCTCTCTCTCTCTCTCTCTCTCACTGTCTCGCTTTAAAATGAGAAAAAGAAAGAAAGGAAAAAACTTCTACAGTGCCAAAGAAATTCTACAGTGCTATAAGGCAAATACAAAAGACAGAATCCCAGCCTGCTTGAAAACCAGGGCATCTTCTAAAATCTTTAATTCAGCACTGGTTCCAAGGGATACAGATTCAACAAGCTGGAATCATATTTTTACATGATAGAATCATACCATCTTTTCTCTTTAAGTTTTAAAATGAAACACAAAACTCAAACTGTAATCAGTTAGGAATAATACTTTCTTAGAGATTTTCTCTCTACTGACTCTTTCCTTTTGGTCTCTACCTCTGTGTTTCTCTAGTCTGTAGCATAAAACTAGAGAAAAGATGGGCATACAAGGGGGAAAAAAAGAGGTAAATGAGGTCTGTACTTCATATAAAGAAAAATCACACAACCTATCAGTGTCATTGTCTTTTTATAGATTTGGTTTATGCAATGTTTTCTGATAAATACAACAAATGGATCTGGCTCACAGAGGTATTCTAAGGATTAAATATGCTAACATATTAAAAGATTCTACAGTCATTCCTGCCACATTAAAAGCTGTCAACAATGTTAGACAGTTTTATTATTACACCTGCTACTATTTCCATCACTGTTATCATGGCTACGGTTTGCATAATTGCGTGCTGAAAACAGTTGAACAAGTACAAGATCATATTTAGTATAGCTTCAGAAAGAATAATTCCATGTCTAAACCCCACACTCCTATCAATACTCATTTGACTACTCAGGGAATAGTCCACAAACCAAAAAGTACAACTGTATCTTAAGTATGACTTTAAAATAATTGCTATTAAAATTTGCCATTACAATAATTTGAGCTGGGCATGATGGCACATGCCTATAATCCCAGCACCTCAGGAGACCAAGGCAAGAGGATCACAAGTTCAAAGCCAGCCTCAGCAACTTAGTGAGAGACCTTGACTCAAAATTAAAAATAACAAGGGCTGGGATGTGGCTTACTGGTAAAGTGATTAATAATAATAATAATAATAATAACAATTTTCAAACATTCAAGTTTCTTAGAAAACCAGTCACAGCTCAACTCTGTTGTACTTCTCTTCTCACATACCATCATTTCTCATTCTGTTCATCCAATGCACCAGATAAAATGGACCTTTTGCCACTCCCCAAGCATGTTTTGTATTTTGACACCATTCTACCTCTAACCTCAGGCTGCTCTTTATCCCTGGAATATCAACTCCTGCCTCTCCTTCTCAAGGTCCAGCTCCTCTCCCATTCACTATAAAGCCTTCCTCAGTCAGAAAATATCCTTCTCCCTCATCTGCTTTCAAAGTGCGTTCTTCATGCTATGTATTGGGATACATCTTTCCTCTGTTTGCCATATCCCAAATCCTTTATCCACAGTTCTATGGGCTCCATCAGGTTTTACTGAGCAATAGTTCCAACACCCAAAATAGTGCCTAATACATAGGAAGGGGCCATTCGTTGTTTTCCAGATTTCAGCAAATACATTTCAAACACAAAATACGAGATTCATGACCACATTACTAAGCTCCTAATTTATAACTAAGAGTTGAGGACAGGTCAGGGTCAGGTTCATTCCACGTTCTCATACTTACAAAATCAACATTGAATGTAGAGACCAAAACAATATCCCATATAATAGTCATAATTGTAAAAGTAACAAAAATAATAGCCATTTATTTTGACTTGTTATTAATCAGTCACTATTCACATATTGCCTGGGTATTAGTTCATTTAATCCCTACCACAATCCTATTAATTACATTTTTCTATTTTTCCCATTTTGTAGATAAAGAAACAGAGACACAGATGGGTTGAGAGTCTCTGCTCATTTGAGAAAGAACTGGATGCAGAACATGAGGGTAGGATTTGAACCCAAGTAAAGTAAGAGCTCTTCACTATCACCGTAATATTTGAGGTTAGTCAAGGAAAATATGGCATTTCATTTAAAACCTTAGGACTTATGGTAGATAAGAAATAGATTTATTCCAACCATCTAAGGGCTATCAATGGGGTAGATAACAACAAGAGTTAAATTCTGATTCTTTATTATGACTAACTAAAGATATACCAACTTCTTGTTGATTAAAGTCATGACCAAGCCTATGCAGATGCAATCCTCACTAACAGTGCCTTGCAGGTTTTACCTAATTTGGCACCATCTTTCCAATTCTATGTAATCTCACATTAGTTTTTACCATGGACTCTCCATGCTCATTAGTCTACCACCACTTTCTGCCCCAGCACTCAGTACAGAGCCAGGCTACCTCTAAAGTATTACTCATATTGCTTGTCTGCTCTCTCTCTCCTCCCCTCTCCACCAAGTTTAACTTCTATATACTTTGAAAGCCTGCTTTTAATAACATAAGATCTTAGCATAGGTACCATAATGGCTTTCTTTTGGTTAGTTTATATATGATATAAAGATTTATACTTTTATTTTTAAGCTTTTCTGTATATTTTAGGAATTTCTTTTATAAACAACAAATAGTTCTTATTTGTGCTTTTTAAAAATACAGTCTGACAATATTGGTATTTTACTTGCATTATTTAGTCCATTTACATTTAATGTAATTATATATAATATATTTAGGTCTATCATTTTGCTATTTCCTTTTTATTTGTACCACATATTTTTTCCTATCTTTTTACAAATTATTTTTATAATTTTATTTTTTCACTCCATTACCTTGTATTTTGATACATTCTTTTAGTAGTAGTAGTATTAAATTGTTACCCTATAGATTACAACATGCATAAGATGGTGCTAGGATTTGAATATTTGTCTCCTCTCAAACTCATGTTGAAATTTGTCATTGCAACAGGAGATAGAAACTTTAAGAGGTAATTAGGCTGATGGATGCCATTATCACAGACGTGGATTCTTTATAAAAGCAAATCTTTTTGCCTCTCTCTCTCTCAACTTCTTTTCCTTTCTGCTCTTCTACCATTGGATGACATAACAAGAAGAACTTTGCCAGATGCTGGCAACTTGATATGGGAATTCTATCCTCCAAAACTGTGAGCCAATAAATTTCTGTTTATTATAAATTATCTAGTCTCAGTTATTCTGTTATAGCAATTGAAAATAAACTAAGGCAGATGACTTCTTAAATTCTAAGACAAATGAGTATATACTTTCCAGAATACGAGAAATTCAGAACCCTGTAATTAATATGCTAAGCAACTTTTTATTACTTTGGTATTTTTCTAGATTTTTCTGTTCTAGTCTACTGATTTTCCATATTTCTTTTTGGTATCTGTACTCCATTGTTTCTAATTCCTATAATTTTATATTTAAAACATATGATAAAAAAGCTTCCTTCTTCCATGTAATCCCCAAGGCCTGTGTTTTTAAAAATTTTCTGGCTAACACAACAGTTAATTTTATAACATAGACCTTATAATCTTTTGTCTTGACTGGCAAACCTCCCTGTCCAAATATAAACACAAAAAAGAAAGGTATTGTGATTAAGATAGCAATGGTTACAGAGTGTAAATTAAGAAGAAACAAAATCTTTATAATATTTAATTTTATTAGTTCAAAACATTTTAGTATTCTTAATTAAATTTTATGTTTTCATATAAATCATGCAAGTTTCTTAATAATTTTCTTCTATGTTTTCTACTTTTAAAGTAAGTGGAATATTTTCTTCAACTATAGTTTCTAATTATTTATTCTTTATATATAGAATATTTTTTAAAATTTTCCCATTATTCATATTGTTGCAGAAATCTTACTTATTATTTCTAGTTATTTCTGGCATGTTTTATCGGTTGATGTACTTAGCTTTTGAAGAGAGAGAAATAAATTGCTATCCAGTAGTAAGAGTTATGCTAACATCTTCACAATATTCATCTCCCTTACTTTTTTCCGGTGAATAATGACACATTAGCTTGGATGGGAATGAATTTCAAACTTTTGGCCATAGGCTTGAGGCCTCACTCACTACAGCTATCCATTTAATATCAATCCCTCAGTAATGTAATTAGTTCAAGAATGAATATCACAGGCCCGGACTCAGAATGGTGTAGCACACCGCAGTCATAGTGATTTTGGGGGACAACATACATGATTCAAGAGTATCCAAGATTTCCAGAATAGGAGCTTTCTTCCTGGACTGTAAGGTATAAACTTACAGAAAGCCCAGAACCCAGCAACCTTAGTGGCCATTTTCTTCACGAGAGAAGCAGTCCAACACACAAAGAAGCACAAATACAGAGAAATCAAACAGCACTGAAACAACCGTCCTCAAAATCAGGCCTATATTGTAACTTTATAAGAGCAAATGTATTCCACTTCATTTCTTAAACCAGCTGAATGCTATATTCAAGGAAGATGCCTAAAAGAAAGGGACAAAGAAAGTTTTATAATAAAGGCATGTGGAAAATTACACCAGTTAAATATATGCAAACAGAAAGCAGGAATGGCAAGATTTTTTTAAAAATCTGATAATAATTCCAGAGCAAGATCATTAAGCAGGAAAAAAGGCATATTATGAATTCTAAAAGTACAATTAGTGAATTTGTGTATGCCAAAATGAGCAGCAGCAAAATAACATGAAACAAAGACAGGCATAACTTACGTAAAAGTCAGAGTGTTAGTTGGAAATTTCGTAACAGAATGTGATGGGTCAAGGAAATAAAAATGGGTAAGGATATAAAGAATTCAAATCACATTCAAATAATATAATTTTTAAAAGTTCTACTTTTTTCTTCCCCCATGAAATTTCCCTGTCTATTCTTCCCTGTGCAAACATGCTATTTCTCCTCACTTTACAAAACAAATCCTCTGTTCCCCTCATTGCCGTCTTTCTCCCCTCTCTGCACCACCAGCTACCACCCATTTCTTCTTAGCCCCTTAAGAAAGAGTGGTCCACACTTCCAACCTAGAATGCTTTCATTTGCCCATGAAACCATTCTACACAAGCTTCTTCCACCATCATGAACAGAAACTGCTCTTATCCACCTCATCAATGGCCAAATATTGCTAAATCTAATCAATAAAATCTTCATTGTTCTGGATCTATTGGTACTGTTATAAATAAGAGGTGTTCCCCAAAAGTTCATGTGTGAGACAGTATAGTGGAGGAAGGTTCAGAGGTGAAATGATTCGATTATGAGAGTGGATTGGTCCACTGATATGGATTATCCGGATGGTAACTGTAGGCAGGTAAGATGTGGATGGAGGAGATGGGCCCCTGGGGACATGGCTTTGGGGTTTGTTTTTGCCCCTGGTGAGCAAAGCTTGCTCTCCTGTCTCCCTGACTGCTTGTGCTCAGATGCTTTCCTCTACCGTGCCTTTCTGCCATGACATTCTGCTTCATCTCAGGCCCAATGCAATGGAGTCAGCACACCATGGACTGAAGCTGTGAAACTGGGAGCAAAAACAAAAAACTTTTCCTCTTCCACGTTGTTCTTTTTAGGTCTTTTGGTCACAGTGATGAAAAAGCTGACCAAAATAAATACCATTTATTATTATTCTTATCATTCTTACTTTTGTGGTGCTATGAATTGAACCCAGGGTCTTGCACATACAAAGCACGTGCTACACCTCTGGCCTGCACCCCAGCCCTATAGCACCATTTAATCCATTCATTGACAACCTTCCTTCACTAAACTTCAGAATATCATACTTGGCTTACCAGTAGACCCAAGATACAAGTGGCTGAAAACTTACACAATTAAATATTGGGCAATACATCTTAAATAACATATAAAAGTAAGCTCAAAAATTCTGTGCATTTATACTTACTTAGAATGACAAAAGACATCACAGAAAATATAAAAACTTGAAAAAGAAAATGAAGTGCAGATTAATTCCATTATTTTATACAAAACATCAATAATCCAAGTTGATCCCAGAATAAGAAGAAAAATAGACCAAAGAAGAAGCTAGAATATCATGAAAGACCTGCCATTTGACCTAGATTTAACTTAAAAAGGGTCTAGGATCAGAAAGCTTTACCATGCAGATGAAGTGAGCCTTCAAAATAATAAAACTTTAGATAGTATTCCTATCTCAGCTCTCACTGTATAACTTAGCAGCCTAATAAAATCAGAAAAGTTTAACAGATCCTTTGGTGTTTGAATTCTTGCTACTACTCAGATCTCAAAAATCAAATGTGATCAGATATTTAGGTATCCCATCTGAACTCATTTTTTTTTTCCTGAACTCAGGTAGCCAAAGGATTTGAATGCTGAAAAATATATTTAATTCCTACAATATTTATCTTATTAAAAATATCTGAATTCTCAAAGGTGATTAAAAACTACCCAAATAATCCATTAACCATGATGCCTGAATTTAATAATTTTTAAAAAGCATAAAAAGGGGGGCTGGAGCGGTGGTTCGGTGGTTACAGGGCTTGCCTGGCATGCATGAGTACGCAATTTCAAACCCCAGCACCAAGTAAACAACGAAGTGTCCAAGGAATGAAAGTCACATGAAAAACTAATAAAAATTGCTTCTCTCTTTCTCTTTCTCTCTCTCACTGTCACCTCTTTCTTAAAAAAAAGCATAAAAAGATAATTCACTTCTGAATATAAGTGCAGATGTTCTAAATAAAACATTTGTACAATAAATACACTCAGGTATTAAAAGAGCAATATAACATGATCATGTAGATACATTTCAGAAAACCGCAGTATTATAGTAAAAATGTAAAGAAAAATGTTATCTATTGATATACCTATATTTTGTGTATACTTTAAAATATGCTTATTTTAAATAAATTTATTACTAAAATTCTTAATAAGAATGAAGAAAAAAATAATCATTTGTCATTTATCTGTATATTCTCACTCATATTTGTTTCTTTTTCATATATTTATTTTAAGAAATTTTAATATATTAAGAAATTTTTAATGAAGCAGTCACAAGGGGGGCTGGAGATATATCTCAGTGTTCCAGCACGTGTATTACATGAATGATGTCCTGATTTCAATCCCCAGCACTGAAAAAAAAATTGCATCTTTGGGGAGATGGAGTCTTGCTATGTAGTTCTTGAGTTCATGGGCTCAAGCAATCCTCCCACCTTAGCCTTCCAAGTAGCTGGAATTATAGATATGTGTCACTAGCATCCAAATATTTTACGTACAATAAAATTTAAATCTTTGCTATAAAAATCAAATCAAGAATTCCATTGACCAGAAATATTTTTCAAAATAATTTTAGAGTAATGCAAGAAAACTAAGTAAGAAATGCAAGAAAAGAGATTAGATTTGTTTGCAGGTTTTACTATGTGCTTATGAAACTCAAAAGGCACGGTTAAAAAAAATATTAAGACCAATAGGAAAATTTGACAAGGGATTGAAAGACAAGATAAATACAAACAAAATACAGATTGAATACACCTTAACTGAAATGCATGGGACCAGATATGTTTCAAATTTTGTATTTCTTCATATTTTGGAATATTTGCATATACTTAATGAAATATCTCAGGGATAGCACCCAAGTCTAAATATGAAATTCATTTATGTTTCACATACAACTCATACACAGAGCCTGTGGTAATTTTAAACAATATTTTAATAATTTTATGCATGAAACAAAGGTTTATAGTATGGAATTTTCCACTTGAGGTGTCACATCTGCATTCAAAAAGTTTTTAATTTTGATGCTTTTTGGATTTTGGATTTTTGGATTAGGAATGTTCAACCTGTGTTAATTTTCTCTATATTAATATTATAGGGTTAAAAATGAGTGTAAACAGTTATCCCATTTGCAAAAAAAAAGATATAGAGCAAAAAGTATGTGAAAATATAATAAATCAGAAAAGAATTTATGGGAAAAATGCATTTCATGTAAAAAAGTAAAATATGAATGAATGTAATAATATTTACTATGCCGGTTGGAAAGACATAATCTCATCAAAATGTTAATCTTTATGAATAAGAACATGAATGTAATACAACTATAATTAGAATTTCAAAGGTTCTCTTTCAATCATTGTATACATTATTTCATAGTGTAAATGTTATGGTATAATAGAAAAAAGTTCCTGAATAAAGGAAATTCTAACAGATTTTAAAGAAGTCTTTTGAGCTTCAGAAATAATTAAATAATATTCACACTGCCATCTACAAAGTATGAAAGAGCTGTTTTCTCAACACCCTTATCAGCACTAAATAAAGGGATGTAATTGAACAACCATCCTCCTACTACCTTAAATGGAAAAAAATACACCATAAGCAAAGCAATTGAAGATTTAGCTTCTATTCCCAACCCCCACGATGTAGGCACTCCCCTGAATTTGGAACTTGTTCTCATCCGTTGCTTTATATTCTCACAATGCGTTATTCATAGAGAAATGTTCACATGTTCTATGCTTTAGACCAGTGATAAACACCTGATGCTTTCTTTTGCCATTCACTTTATTTTGTTTTGGAAAACAGCAATGTTCATGAGATCTTTACGCACTGCTTAGCTCCAGCCTATGCCAGTGCTTCATCCTGCAGTACACAAATCATGCCTAACGTGGGGCTGCACATCTTGGAGCTCCAAGGTAAATTGCCTTCTATTTTCCACTGCATTCTCTGTGAATTTTTCTCATGCTTATCCTTTGTATCTCTAATCTTTTTTTCAATGCTCATTCTGCTGCTCTTCTCTGCTTGTAACTCAGTTTTCATCTCACAATTGACTACATCTTCCCCCATAATTTTTTTTTAAGTCTGACAACTTTCCTTTCCATTCATTGACTTTAATTCCATTGAGAAAACAGGAAATTTAGTCTATCGCTTTTAATTCCTAAAGTAATTATTTTTCTAATGTGTATTATTTTCTTTTACACATTATATCCTTTTTTCTTTTTTTTTATGATTTAAGAGGAAGTCCGACTTTTCTTGCTTCTTATTCGTGTTTTATGAGGCACCATTGCATCTGCTCCTGATAGTATTAGCCCAACAGCAGTGGTGGATAACCATCATATCCGTTTAGCATTTACCTGGTTCCATTGAATCGCTCCTTGTCACTCAAGCTAGAAATCTGGACACTGAGAGATTATGTTTTCAGTTATTCAACTGAGGACAGGAGAGTGGATAGTTAGTGCCTACAGATAGTTAGTGGAATATGCCTACAGGGACAAATGTCTTAATCTTCACCCCAGCCAATATCATGAACAAAAAACGTATCTCCTAAAGTCTATTCATTCTCCCCTTC
This sequence comes from Aplodontia rufa, assembly GCA_004027875.1. NCBI lineage: Eukaryota > Metazoa > Chordata > Mammalia > Rodentia > Aplodontiidae > Aplodontia > Aplodontia rufa. Next base: position 37,330 of record PVKS010007191.1, on the reverse strand, counting down.
AAGATGAAGAGTTGCAACCAGGCCAGTGTGGGAGCTCCTGGCTCAGCAGCTTTTGTTGTGGGCTGTTTCTGACCTATCTCTGTGTATTCAACCTTTTTCAAATGCCTGACTCCCAGGTACTCCCAACCCACTCCTTGACCCAACCCACTTTTTTTCTAGATTGCTCCCTAAGGGCAAGGCAAACAAAAATGCTCTTGGTTGCAAAAGTCCTCCCTCCTTCCCATACCAGGAAGTACGTTCAGGGTAGAGATCTGGACTTCTAGTCCTCGTCTCTCCAAGAGTTGTTGAATAGGCCCTAGAAACTATCTTTTATTCCTCAATAGTTGCACCAAGTGAAATGTAGTTGGATCTATGTGAACTGTGTCTTTGCTAAACTTATCATTGCTCAACTGACAGATATTCTTCTTAGTGTGTGGCAGGAGACTGTGGCCCTCATAGTTGATGGAACATCAATATAAATATGGAACTTTTCTGGGGAATTCGGGGGTTGTATGCTCTACTGTGTGTATGGTATGCAATTCATTCAGGAACATTGTTAAAATTACAGAAGTAGGACCTAGAAATCTGCATTTCTAATAAACTCCAGTCCACAGTCCTGAGAACCAGGAAAATTAAGGGCAAGATAATAACAGATGCTAGCTCATGTAACCATTCAAACCAAGAATTCAATCTGTCTCTGCCTTTTAGTTCCCTTTGGGCCCTCAATAGAGATGATACCTGCTCACATTGGTGGGGGATCTTGATTCCTATGCTGGACATCCTGTGGTCTAGTGAAGTTGAAAGTGTTCGCTGTGGACTATCTCATTTAATTCTCACCAAGATCCTACAGGGTGGATGCTATGTTATTTCTTCCTTACAGAAAAGGAAACTGAGGCACAGAGGGATTTGGTAATTTGCTTGTGAGCCGTGGAACTTCTTCTCCCAGTGCACATCTGTAGACACGTGACTGCGTGCGGCACAGGGCAGGGTTCCTGCCCTGCTGAAAGCAACTCAGTTCTTGCTTAGTGAGATCGGAAGGTTGTTGGGATAGATGGGGAGTTTCTTCTGAATTTTGAAACAGTATTGATGATTCCTACAAGACCCAGGTTGGGAGAGAAGCAAAGAGAACTTCACTAAAGAAAGAAAAATGATCAGTGCCAGTAAGGACAGGCGAGAAAAACATGCGAACTCCTTAAGGAAAGAAAAAGCAGAACTCAGCCTCCTTAGCCATCATTCTAGAGAAGAGAACCACTGCCTAGCAGGATCTTGAACTGTAATTTCCTTAGAAAACCCCAGAAAATTTGTGGGTTTCTTTTTTTTTTAAGAAAGATGGGAGAGTGAAAGGGAGAAGCAATTTTTATTTAGTTTTTCATGTGACTTTCATTCCTCTGACACTTTGTTATGTACATGTGCTGGGGTTTGAACTCGTGTACTTGCGCGTGCAAAGCAAGCTCCGTAACCACTGAGCCACCACTCCAGCCCCAAATTTGTGCATTTTTCATAAGTCCAAAGGACAAGAAGAATTTGGAAATGCTTTATCTTCTTGTTTATTTCTTCTCTTTTTATTTCTTCTTCTTTTTTTAAATTTTGGGTGCTGGGAATTGAACCCAGGGCCTTGCCCATGATAAGCACTTGCTCAAACAGAGTTGTAAAATCAGAAAAAAGGATAATGATACTGGTGTAAATTCAGGCGGAGATGTTTATTGGGATCTGTTGCTCTTGGGCCAATTTCACCTGCACCGCCATGATGAGGGCAGGCATGGGAAGTGGCAGGCGGCCAGAATGGTAGGCAGGGAAAATGGCCTTGGACCTTTTCCAGGCAGCTGGTTTTGCCAGCTAACTGGAAGTTCATGATGGGGTTGGTCCTTCAGAGATTGGCTGGTGGATCCATCAATCCTTTGGAGCTTGTCCGCCAGCATCCCAATTGGCTGTTATTTTCTCGGGCAAGTTGCCCTTTGCCCTGCCCCTTAGCCAGCAGGCCTGGCCTCAGTAACTTTGGCTGAAGCCACGCCCCCAGCAAGGGTCCATGCAGCTGTGAAGTATGGGCTAACTGAAGCCCTGCCCCCAGCTGGCCTAGCAAGAGTGAGTGAAGTCCACAGCCAACTTCCTATTCCACTGAGCAAGGTGAAGTGCTCCTGCTTTAAGATTCAGACCCCCTGAAGCTTTCCAACCAAGCCTTGACCACCCTCACTGTTATAGTTTCTTCCTCTATGTTCCAAAGCACTTAATGCATAACTCAGGAATGCGCTCATTCATTTGTTTATTTACATTTCTCCCTCACTAGACAGCTTTTATTTTTATTTTTTTCTCGTAGGGACAACACCTTAGTTCATCCACATACCTTGAGCTCTAGGTAAACTGGAATACTCTCTTTGCTGAACGTGGCCCTCCACTCGTGGCTTCTTCCAACCCTCTGAGGGTTCCAGACTCCACTTTCCTTATGAAGCCCTCCCTTACTCCTCCTCCAATAAACTCATTTCACACCACCTTTGCCATGGCACAAAATGTTGTCTTGCTACAGTTTATAGATGTCTTTCCCAGTGGTTATGACTATGTCTTTATCACCTTTGAATTCTCATCAGGGCTTAGCAACATCCTGCCCACCAGGGGACACTCATAAATTAAGAGGCTTATGCATATTTAAAAGTTAGGACTTAAAAGTTAGGACTAGGTCTAGAGCAGGGGCTTGGCGGTTACCGCAGGCATTTGCCTGGCAAGCATGAGGACACGGGTTCAAACCCCAGCACAGGTACACAACAAAGTGTCAGAGCAACGAAAGCCACATGAAAAACTAAAGAAAAAAAAAACGATTCTGTTTTTCTCTCTCTCTCTCTCACAATGTCCCTCTCTCTCTCTTAAAAAAATAAAAAATAAATGAATTAAACGGTAGGAAGGGGAAAGAGGCTGGGTCACAAAGCACATGCCTGCATTGGTGAAAATGAACTTGACAACAGCCACAAAGATCCTTTCAAGATTTTCCCGATCTTTTCGATCTTTTCGTATACAGGCTTTTTCCAGATCCTAATTTCTTTATCTACTGAGCACATCACTCAACAAAGAGCCATTTTCTCCTTGTTTATAGAAAAATATTATGCACATGGTTTTGGTATAAATAAAGGGAAGACATCAGGAGCTATAAACCTTTCAACTAAAATAAAAATTGAAACCATAACCGAGTGAGAAAAACATTTAAGAAGCAAAAGGATTCAGAAATTTATAAAGGGATTTAAGAAGCAAAAGCAGATTATATTCCTGTTTGAAGGGGAGACAAGATGTTGCTTGCTAGGTGTCACACCTGGAGACGGGGAATAAACGCAGAGCCCACCGCAGGGGATTACAGCTTGATTCTCAAGTTTATGCTTTGGGCCACAGGCTTCCTTAGAAAGGGCCGAGAAAAATGTGTTCACTAGTACTCTTCCATTACAGAATGAGGAGAGAAATTGTGTGATTTTCTTCTTTCCCTGAACACCAAGTGTGACTGCTTAATTTCCTACAAATTCTCTATTTTGAGGCAATATGTTTGGGGGAGCGGATCATGCCATATTGAACCCGGAAAGCCAGGATAATTAAAGAGGAAAACTTTGGATTGTAGGAAAAAATTCATAACAATTGTGGGCAAGGAAAAATGTATCTCTTTGGCTTCTAAAATAACTGTTAACGAGAAATGACTGGTGACTGAGTGCGAAAAGAAAGCAGAAAATGGTATTAAAATTTAATTTCTTAATGTTCTGTTCACATCTCCTTTGTACTTATAAAGATTCATTCCACTTATTGTTATTTATTTATTTTTATTTTTTTTGGTACCAGAGATTGAGCCCACAGAATCACATCCCCAGCCCATTTTAATGTTTTTTATTTTGAGACAGGGTTTCACTAAGTTGCTTAGGGTCTTGTTAAGTTGCTGACACTGGTTTTTAATTTGTGATCCTCCTACCTCAGCCTCCCAAGCTACTGAGATTACAGGTGTGAGCCACCATGCCTGGCTCTTTTTTTTTTTTTTTTAAACAAAGACAACAACAAAGAGATTCAGATCTCAGACTAGGTTCTGAGAGTACACCTTAGCAGCAAAACAAAACAAAACAATTTAAAATATCTTATAGAGTGCATGTTCAGAAGATGGTCTTCATTCTGTTGGAGTTTGGGGAAACTGACTCAGATAAGCAAAATAAATACATAACTTGTGGCCAGTTTTTTTTGTGTGTGTGTTATTACTTACTAAATAGCAATTTTTTAATACTAGAAAGACGTTTTCATTATCTTATCATTATGGGTCAGAACATTTTTAATTTTTTGTTTTAATCAGTCAAGCTCTCCTAGCCTGCGCTGATTTATTCTTCCTCATATTCAACTTGCAAAATTTATGTGGAGGAAAAAGAATTTTCCCTACCTCAGGCAACAAGGCTTATTATGGAGAAAACACCAAACAAAATACCTTTCTTCCCTGGTCCCAAATCATCTAATATTTATATTCAAACTTTTACACAGTACCTGTTCATTTTCCATTTCCTCCACTGAGATGTCCCTGTGAGAAGTTCTTAGCACCTGGCCCCTGAGAAAAATATCCTGAGGGCTTTGCAGAACGCCTCTTTCCCACTAATCACCACTCCAGGAAAGGCCCTGCAGCCTCTAGAGTAATCAGCTCTCCTTCTCTCAGATCCTGGGATCCCTGAAAGGTGCATGGTGGATGGGGAAAAGGAGAGAGAAAAGCAGACTCTTTTCCTTAGTTAAAAATGTGGAGTGGAGGGGTTGGAGCAGTGGCTCAGTGATTACGGTGCTTGCCTGGCAAGCACTAGTACGGGAGTTGGAACCCCAGCACTACATACACAACTAAGTGTCAGAGCAACGAAAGCCGCATGAAAAACTAAATGAAACTGATTCTCTCTCTGTGTCCCTCTCTCTTTATTGAAAAAAAAAAAAAGTGGGGTGGAGGGGCTGGAGCGGTGGCTCAGCAGTTACAGTGCTTGCCTGGCATGCACAAGGACGTGGGTTCAAACCCCAGCACCACTTACACAACTAAGTGTCAGAGCAAAGAAAGCCACATGAAAAACTAAATGAAATTATAAAATTGATTAATTCTTCCTTTCACTGTCTCTCTCTCTCTCTCTAAAAAATAAATAAATAAATAAAAGTGGGGTGGAATGGGGAATAAAAGACAAATAGGAGGAAAGCAGTTTTTAAAATGTATAATGCAAAAAGAAATCAAAACAGAAAAAAGTGGAGTTGACAGAGAAGGCATCTAAAAAAATCAGAAGCAACTTTTAATACTTCAGACAGACAAACAGATTTAAAAAAATAAACCAACGTGGAAACTACCAGGTATTATCACAGACTTTTATAGCTATTTCTGGAGACAGGGACACATGTATCGTGTGGGGACACATCCACATGCTCCCTCAGGATTGTGAGCCAATGACCGTAACAGCAGCTTACTCTGTACAGGCCCTATGTTAAACCCCATAGAGGCATTAATTCATTCATGATCCCAAATGCTGAGACAGGTAACCTTGTCTAAAACCCTAAGGACCAGTTGTTGTGTTTCTGAAATTCAGCACCTTTCGGGTTTTAAAGACAATATGGTGCATGCTTGTACAGTATGAATCCCCTCACAGGAGCTGGAACTCAAACGTGTGGACAGACACAAAAGGACGAGGAACGCATCAAATAGTGTCCTACTTGGTCAAGGTCAGGTTTTACTGCCAAAAGAGTGTTGGCCAAGACTAGATTTTGTTGAATTAAAAAAAAAAATCTCTTTTAGAGGCTGAGTGTTGGAATTGAAGATCAGGTATGTCATTGACTCCATCTTATCAGCAAGGGAAATGGTATCTGGAGAGGTTCAAGTGTCCTGGTGCAGAGGTTCAAGTGTCCTGCCCCTTGGCACCACGGCTAGTGCTAGTGTTTGAGCCAGGATTTAATCACGAAATCTTATTTGAGAGTCTGTGCCTAAAACCCATTACCCTAACCCCTCAGGTTCTCTCTGGGTGTCTAAAGAAATGCAGGTGTCTAAAGTCTTTCTGCTCATCCTTAAGTCTTCATCTGGCCGATCCCTTCCTCTCTTTCTCTTGTCTTTCTCTGAAAATCTCACCTAGAAAATGATTATACAGACAGGCACAGTAGTGCATGCCTATAATATCAGCAACTTAGGGGGCTAAGGCAGGAGGATTGCAAGTTGGAGGCCACTTAAAGGAGTACCTCTCTCAAAAGAAAAAAAATAAATAAATATAAATAAATAAAAGAGGACTGGGGATGTGGCTTAATGGTCAAGTGCCCCTGGGTTCAATCCCCAGTACAAAAAAAAAAAAAAAAAAAAGAAAAAGAAAAAAAAATAAAGTGATTGTAAAATGAACATTGTTTTTCCTTCTATGAGAACAGAGAAAGGTGGCTTCAGCTTTGGTCTCCTCTTTCCCTTAGGAATTTGAGTGCCTGAGACACAAACCTGAGAAGAAAGGGAAAACAGGGCCTGGGGTGGACGGAGAGAGGGGAGAAAGATGGGGAGAAGAGAAGGAAAGGAGGAGACAGAAAAGTGGGAAACGGGGATAGAAGAAGAGAGGAGGACCAGGATCCTGGGATCCAGAAATGATCCCAGCATTAAAAAAAATCCACATTCAAAATGGTAATTATTTCTGTCTAAGGTTCAGCAAAGTCAGTGGAAGGTGCTCTTCCAGTGAAGCTTTTCAGGTAAGAAGCGGCCAAGCTTAGCAACTGGCTAGTATGCAGAAAGCACAGACCACACAGGCTGAAGTCATCAATCTGACCCAATCCAGCAGAAGACAGGGCTCCGCCAGGGTTCAGAAGAGAGGGTGCGTCATCTGGGAAAGAGCCAAACCTAAGAAGGACCTTGACCTTATCAGGCCAGAGGGGTGGGTTGGTCCAGACAGGTGTGGAGCTAGAGTGATCCTGGTTGAAACTGGCTTTAACTTTTCACATGCATTCACAAGTTACAGCCTTCAGTACTGTTTCTCTTCTCTTCAGTACTGTTAACTCTTCTCTGGGGTAGGAAAGGAGCGGAGTGTCATTGAGAATAGGGGAGTCACATGCAACCCTGAAATGTCCAGGGGAATGAGTGGTTACTGAATGTTTTTGCCATGTCTATCCAAACAGTTGAAGTGTTGACAACCATTCTGTTTTCTACTCCAAATCCTAATGGCTGAACTTGAAACTAATGGTAATACAGGCTGGGGGGAAGGCAGTCGGACAGTCAGAAAAGGCCACACCACGTATCAGAGCTCAGTGCCCACACAGCAGCTTCAATGTCTAATCATGTCCTTCAAACCCAGTGCAACACACTTCTGAAGCATGCTAGTAGTACACTGGTATTGTAGTGCTGTTTATAAACGGGCATTTGATCAAAACTACACTGAGATTTCATCTCATGCCAGTCAGAATGGCAGCCAGTAAGAATACAAATAAAAATAAATGAAGAGGATGTGGAGGAAAGGAGCGCTTTTCCGCTATTGGTGGGACTGTAAATTAGTAGTCACTATGGAAATCAATATGGAGCTTCCTCAAAAGATTAGGCATGGAACCACCAAATGACCCAGCTATACCACTCCTCATTATTTATCCTGAATAATTACAGACTTCCTACTACAGTGATACAAGCATATCCATGTTTACAACAGTACAATCCACAATAAATAGCCAAACTGTGGAATCAGCCTAGGAGTCCATCAATGGATGAATGGATAAAGAAAATGTGGTATATATATTTATACAATGAAGTTTTATTCGATCGATCATAAAGAAAAATGAAATTATGGCATTTTCAGGAAAATGGATGGAACCAGAGACCATCATGCCATCATGTGAAGCAAAATAAGCCAAACTCAGAAGGTCGACGGTCATGTGCTTTCTCTCACTGTGGAAGCTAGAGAGGAAAAAGGAAAAGAAAGGCCGGGGGCGGGGACCTGATGAAAATCAAAGGGAGATTAGTAGAATAGAGGAAAGGGTCCAAGGGGCAGGAAGAGGAGAAAGGGAAGGGGAACACTGGGGAACGCCCACCATTATTGACAAGTCTAGCGCACCAATAGGAAGTGGGTGCAGGTCTGAGGTTGAAGGTGGGGTGCTGAGATCACCACTTCTTTCTGTACTACATAGCTCAACTTGCTCCTTCTCCTTCTTCCTTTTTCGACCAGGGATTGAATCTAGGGGCACCACATCCCCAGACAATTTTTATTTTTTTGTGTGAGACAGGGTCTTGCTAAGTGGCTTAGGCCCTCACAAAGTTGCTGAGGCTGGCTTTCAACTTGTGATCCTCCTGCCTCAGCCTTCTGAGCCGCTGGCTTCCTTCTCCTTCTTAAGCATGGCTTTGGTGTTTCCCCACCAGTGTGCAGCTAGTGCCTTGTGAGTTTGCACCCTTGTGTCACTGTCTCCAGCACAAAGAGAGAACCCAATGAGCATCCCTGCACACAGTAGGCACTCTCTAAAAGTTGTTGATTTGAAAAGATTCTGAAAAATATACCCTTCAGGCTCATAAATTTTCTTTGCTAGGTGCTTTAGTTTAAATCAAAAAGGATAAGACTTTGCATGTTATGTACACAGGGGCATACTTTACTGATGCAAGACACGTAGAGGTACATAAATTACTTTTTACTTTCTCTGTAACTTTCTCTTATCCAAATCAGTGACCACACATCAGAATAAACCACTTTTTAAAAATTTAACCTAATTAGTTTATCTACTTACTTGTGCTAATTTAAAGGACAGAGGCAAACACGTGACACAAATGTGTTGAAACCCTTCCTTTTGCATCACTCCTGAATTTTACTTTTTTCCAGTGCCAACTCTGCCTACCCTACTCTCCCAGCAAACAATCTAAAACACCCACACATACACACAAGTCTGTGTTTTGTTCCCTTGAAATAAATTTCTAGTGAGTCTTCACAGAAAAAACACACTATATTTGACCAAAGAACTGTACTCAAAATATATTTCTACACTAACACTAAAACCTTGAGCTCTGGAAACAGACAACTAAGTAATTCCATTTCAATTAGCTTTATCATAACTTTAATTATTGCCTAACATACACTGTGTTACACCAAATGTCGAGTTTAAAAATAAGCTTGTCCAACCACACATTTAGATGTTTTTATTTCATTCTGTGCAGCAGAGTATTTTCCTAAGTCGACAAGTTCAGTGTGAGGAGGCGGAAAGAAGAAAAACAAAGCAGTGCTCATTAACAGACGAAGGCAGGACTTCCCTCATGAAAACAGAAGGGCAAACACACCTTTTATAGGCACTGAACCATAGCCAGCATTTTGATAAGAGATTGAACTTTGATCTGCACTGATGAATCTGAGAAATCTTCTGGGAGAGATGCCACAGATTATTGTAACAAAAATTATTAGCAGACTTGCAAGGCTATAATCACTATCTGTATCCATGGTACTCGGTTTCAAATTAACATGGTTATTTTACTTGTGTTCCCAAATTTAGCATTAGGGAATTTGGGTTGGGGCCTATCATCATTAGATAAATACATATGTTGGTGTTGAAGATAATTTTGATATAATTACACAGCATTTATAAGAACAAGTTTGGGAATTTGAGAGTATACTTACCCAACCACCATCCACACAAAAAAAAGGTCCCATATCACTTTTAATAAATGTTTGCTTTGGATAAAATTTCTAGTTCGGCATGAAATCTTACATAATCTATCACTGTTGCTTTTCAGTAATTTCCACACCTTTTTTTTTTTTTCATTCAATCTCTCTTTACCCACTACAATCCCATCCCACCATTTTTAGACAAATGCCAAAAGTATCTGTTAATATTTATTTGGGGGCTGGAGCAGTGGCTCAGCGGTTTCGGTGCTTGCCTGGCAAGCACAAGGACCCGGGTTCAAACCCCAGCACCACGTACACAATTGAGTGTTGGAGCAACTAAGGCTATGTGAAAAACTAAATAAAGTTGTTTCTCTCTTTCTCTGTCTCTCTCACTGTCTCTCTCTCTTTAAAAAAAAAAAAAAATTTATTTGGGAGTTTTAAGAGGGGTCCTTTCTAAAACGCAGAAAAAACATTTCTGCCTCCTTTTTTAGCCTTGCTCAGATTCTCAAGAGTCGGAAAGAACTGTATGTGATAGTGATTTGGACTCAAACTTAACATCCAATTTTTATGCAGCAAAAGGAAGACAACCTAGACTGGAGAGACAGCATATTTCAAATTGAAAGGAAATAGTTTTACTTCTTAGGCTGAGAAGCAAGAGGACAGAAATCATGGTCAAATGCATTTAAGAAACTACATTTCCACCTTGGACAAGGAAACTGGAACCAGAAAAATAGCTCGTTTTTAGATGGTAAATCCAGGGCAGATACCTGCCAATACCTTAAAAAGAGCGTTTCATGATTTTTGAGTGGCTACATGACAAAAGTAACATACCCTTGCTTTTATATTAGGTCTCATACAAAGAATGCCAGGATCTCTAAATGACAAGAAGACCATGACAAAAAACCCTGTCTGCTAACTTGTCTAGTTATACAGTCTTAACAAAATACTGGGAAAGAGGCTGGGCCTGTATCATTACACTGAACATTAATTCTTATTTCCTATTACAGAGTTTAAAGAAATCAGAAATATTTTTTAAAGTTTAGGACTTCTTATTAACCTAGTATGATCTGCAATTCTGAAAGGCAGAGGAAGGAAATTTTTAAACATCCTACTGGGTTTTCTGGTAATCAAAGTTGTATTGATTTCTGTGCTCTGGCAATAATCAGAAAGTAGAAAGGGGTGATAAAAACAGCTGTCATATACCAGACTGGTTGACCTTATAGAGTCCATGAACGTCAAAGAACAATTATATACTTAGGGAGGGATGAATCAGAATTCACTCAATATGTGAATGTGTGCGTGGAATGCTACTTTTCCAGATACCTCTGATGCTGTTTCTCTGGTTTCCTTCAAGTTTCTGCTCAAATATCACCTTATCAGTAAGGCCTTCCCTATTTTACTTAAAATAGCAACTTGCTCTCCCACCCCCACCCAGCCACTAACTCCCTATCTGCCTCTTCTGTGGGGCCACTGCACAGCCCTGTATAATCCAGGAGGCCATACTCACAACCAGCACCTCAGCCCTGGGCCTCAGCAGCTGTCACTATCTGCTACACTACACATTTTCCTTGCTTCTTTCTTCCTCTCTGAGGGCAGGGGGTTTTGTTAGGTTATTGCAAATGTTGACCACACAGTAGATGTTCAATATATATTTATAAATGAACGATCTGTTAATCTAATATTTGCATTTTTCTAAAGCTCAATCTAAGAGTTCCTGACTTTGACATATGTGTGTCTAAAATCAGATATAAATATCAACTGTTATAAAGCAATGAAATAAATAAAAAAAAGCAATGCCTGGGGAGGGTGATATTGGTTAAGAGCTGGTGCTTCACCTTGTACCAAAGTTGTATTCTAGCCTAAATGGACCCGTAGGCTGTATGACCTTTGACAGGCTAAATAATATGTCTGTACCACAATGTCCTTGAATCAAAGATGACTACATCAGCAAATGCCTACAAGCTTGCGATGGGGAGTTAGCAAGGAGATGCACAGTCCTGGCATCAGGAAGTCTGCAAGAGGCGGCAGCATCAGGACAGAATTTTACCAAAGCAGAGTGGCAGAACAGGGAGACCATGGCTATCCAGACACACCGGAAAACTCGCCAGTACAAAGACAGAGGCGTGAAGGAGGAGCTGTCCTCAATACGCAGAAAACGAAGCATCCCGTTGACATTGCCCGTCCTTAACGCGTAAAACTTGCTTTTAAAAATGCAGAATGAACCTTCTCGTGGTATCAATGGATAGTCACAATGGGGCTTCTCCAATCGGAATTGGGTTGACAAGTCTCACCACTAACCAAATAGAGCTTTCACCTTCCTTACATTTTTTTCACTGATTTGTCATCAAATATGGAGTGGAGAAGGGAAGCAAAGTTCAACTGATACAAAAAATATTAAAACTTATTGCACTGAGAAAAAAAATGCCTGTAAACCACCTACCTCCCCCCTCCACCATCACAATCCACCATTGCTTCGGCAGCAAAGGCTTGGCTAAGCAGAGCAAATTATCTTTTCAGGAAAAAAATAATAGTTAATTCAAGATCCGATTCCAGATCAGGTTCCCATCGGAACACAATCCTACTGAGATAAAAAAAAGGAGTCAACTACATCCCCACCACTGAAGAGCTGTCTGCTTTTCTTGTCCCTTAGCAGACCCCAAACTAATTACGAACATTGTTTTTAGGGCAAGTCTGTCCATTTCTGATTCCAGAATCTTTAGTGATCCAGCACTCTGCTGAATCAATTTCACAACTTATTGGACTGTAACTTAGGTCAATACCCTAACAGCTCTTTGTCAATCAGTGCTGAGAATTGAGATGAAAAGAAATGCTCAAGGCTAGGAAGCCACATAGGCTTGACACTTTTCTCCCTGTCTGCGAAAGCTACCACAGTGACTTAATCAAGCTAAAATGGGGGTGTGGAGAAGTGTTATGTAAAGCCAGCATTATTGCCATCTCTTTTGATTGACCAAGATTCTAAAGTTTAGGCCTACGAAGAAACAGGCAACCCTTAGTAAATGCGTGAGTCAGTGCTGGGGATATGACTCAGACTTGACTCCTCACTTTAAAGGCCTAAAAAACCATAACAAATTGGGTAGGGATGTACTATATTAGTAACCACTACATCATAGCCCGTTGAAAAGCAATGGCTTGTTCTGGTGACAACTTGTTTCATGTTTAAAGTAACCGCCGTTGTATGTTTAGGAAGCAAAAATAAAGTTGTAGAAGAAGAAAACTCATTTCTAATTTGAGTCCTGGCTCTGCAATCATTATTATAAATCAAACTTTAAGTGCCCCCAAGGGAATTTTCTGGGGTGGTAAAAATGCTTTATCTCTTGATCAGGGTGTGGATCACACGTGGGTGTGTAAAATTCCCTGAGTTCTATTTCTTTAACTACATAGAAATTTTTTCTATCAATTTAAAGAAAAAAATTAAACAGCTAATACCTTGAAAGTTATATCCAGGCAGTATTTAACACTCAAAATGTAAACTTAAAATATAATGAAAAATCTTTGCAAAAATGACAAATGTTATTAACAAAAAAAAAACATGGAAAATATCAAGGCATTTGAATTATGATTTCACACACCATGACTCTAAAGTGACTCTAGTCCATCTAGAAGCTCACATTAAAACCCACCAAACCTTTACAGTATGAGTCACTAATCTATACCAGAACAAATCATACAACGTAACTGTCTGTAAAACACCCTTTGAATGCTATTTGGGTTCAATTAGATTGGGTAAAGGTGTTTCTAGCTTCTCAATATGTTAGTTGCTAAACCTTTAAAGAGCTACTGATGCCAGTTGTAGTGTTGCACATCTGTAATCCAAAGTGACTTAGGAGGCTGAGGCAGGAGGATCACAAGTTTGAGGCCAGCCTCACCAACTTATCACCTTCTTTTCCTTAGTGAAGCCCTAAGCAACTTAGTGAGAACTTATCTCAAAATAAAAAATAAAAGGTAGAAATGTGGCTCAGTGGTTAACAACTTGGTACCAAAAACCAAGTAAATAAATAAATACAGATAAAGAAAAAAAAAAGAGGTCACACTAATCAGTGACTTGGTAGACTGAGGCAGAAGAATCACAAGTTCAAGGCCAGCCTCAGCAATTTAGCAAAATCCTACCCCCCATGCCCCCCCGCAAAGGTAATACTGTTAATATGCATGGCCTTCAGAAGTGAAGTGACCATGTTCTAGCTGATGCTCTGTACTCTATGTTTAATTATTAACACCATTCCCTCTTAACTCTAAAGAGTCACAATTTGGTTGATAAATTGATCCACCAAATGATATGGCGAGTCTACCTATTAATGCCCACTCCTGGACTCACCCCCACTGCTCCTCTCCACCACTGCTGCACTGGTCTCCCTTCAATCCACTCATGATCACTCTCTAGCCACCCTCTAGCTCACATGCTGTTCCCCCGTCCTGCCTTCTCCACTTAAATCCCCACCCATCACTCAGATTTCAGTTCAGAGTCCTTTCCTCGGGAAAGCTTTCTATGGCCATCATAAACACCACACCACTCTACTATCTTCTTTTCCTTAGCAACTCTCTGTGCCACCAAGCTCTCAGCTCCTTGACAGCAGGGACAGTGACTTAGTTTTGCAGTCACAGTGCTTACCCTGGCACCTGTGTGGCACAGAGAGACTTAGTAAATACTTTTTCAGTCAATGTGCGAAGTACAGCTAACCCATACAGGACAAAACATAGTCATAGTTGAACTATCAGAATGGCTCCTAAGAGACTTAAAGGGTAGTTGGGGGAATTGTGAGAATCTGTAAATTAAGGGAAATGAGCTTTCATCTAGTGTTTCAATATCAGAAAGTGCTCCAACCCTCAACTTTATAACCAAAACTCGTGTCTCAAGGGATAAGTATTCCGACAACACTAGCTACCTAACTTTTTAGTAACTGGTACCAAACTCTCATTCTCACATCCAATCTTAAACAATATAGGAGGCACAAAGACTGACTGATTTACAACTCCAAGCAAACCCTGAACCAGGGTTTAAGCAGCAAGACTTCTGAAGAGCCAAAGGGAATTGAGCCTTTAAGTCCCTTGAAGTTCTTGTAAGAATGGGCCCCTTGTTTTCTGTAACATTGCAAAACAAATTAACATGAAGCCCTGCTGGCTGGGTATCTACTTCACCAAGGTATATGGTAATGATATACAAGCCAGTAGCAAGTATTCAGTGAGGATATCTTCACACAAGAAAAAGGACTTGAATTTAAACCAAAAGAACCTGTGATCACTAACTCATTTATGATCAACTAGGGAAATCAATTACATTATTACTGATTCAGACAAGCGTTGCATCAGGTTACAAGAAACTCAACCCCCAACTGATAACTTAGGAAAAGGCTGCTTTTCTTTGCAGTCAAGAAGTACTCACAGCACTCTAGATTAAGAAGAGACTGAGCACCACCGAGTTCTGTGTGAAAACCACTGTTTGAAAGTCTTGTAAAAGCATGACCAAATACAAATGGCTTGAGGAACTGCAAACCCTGGGGAAGAGTCAACCTACTTCCTATAGGAAAGGGTTACTGTAAGGATCAAGCAACAAAGAGGTGCAAACTTGCCTTGTGTAGGGCTACATTGTTATACATATGTGGTACCATTTCTCCCACTCCCAGCTTAAGGTGTCTTCAACATAGACAAAAGATCCCAAGGATTCCTTCCTTTTTACTAAGAAAAAAAAGTTCTGAAAACCACAATGCTAAGGAACCCACTCAGAAAGCCTGTAAAATAAATATGGCAGACCTAAGGCATTCATATTTCCATTCTGCAAAAGGGAAGAACTATTCATTTCCCTTCCTATATTACTTCAAATATTTGAAATTTTGATATCACAATATGATCAGAATTTTCAAGAACAAAGCAAATAATCTGCTGCATTTGATAGAGCATCCAAGTTCCAAAATATTCAACTGTTCATTGCTACATGTTTTCATATGTTTATTTGATCTTGACAAACTTCTTACCCCCATTTCTGTACATGGAGTGATAGGCTCTGAGAGACTATATAAACTACTCCAAAGTCACAAGATGGGACACACCAAAATTCCAACTCATTCTTCTCAGTCCAAGACTCGTATTCTTCACATTAAATCCCATCTGCCTCAAAGAAAGAAACCTAGTTGAGCAGTTATACACCTCCTGGGCACAGAGAGAGTTTCCAGACTAAAAGTAATGAAGGATGACCAACAAGCAAAGAGAAGTTAAGCACATGTACCAACAATGTGAAACAAGGAAAATAAAGCATGGACCATGATACACCAATAGTTAAGCACTTGAGTTTTGCATTCAGAAAGGACTTGTGTTTAAACCAGACATCAGCTGTATGGTCTGGGGGCAAATTCAGCTTAGTTTTTGCTAATCATAAAATGAAGATTTAAAATACTGATCTACTTTGTCAACCTCACCCAGTTGTTGGATGGTTCAATAAGAATACGTATTGATAATCCAAAGGCTCGCAAGTGCAAGTTATAGGAAATAAAACTTAATATAGTCTATTGACTTGAGGGGACAAAACAGTCACAAATCAGGAAAACAAGAAAATATATTCAATCCTGCTTATGGTGTAACTGTCAAGTCTAATCAATCAAGGATTATGCCCATTTTAGGAATCCTCTCAAATGAAGGCCAAAAACTTAAGGAAGGCTCAGAACAAAAAAGGATAAAGAAAACAGGAAATTTTGGCTAAACCATGCCTACTAAAAATAATTTACTTACTGATCTACGACTTCCATAATTCAGTTCCCTGAGAGTCATGCATATCAATGTTACAAAGCCTCTAACATTTTACAAAAAAAAAAAAAAAGTTCTAAGAAATACAGAATGTGAATTTCCACACATAGCAAAACATTCTTGAATATATAGGAACATACAGTCTTTGAATTGGCAATAACACTCAATTCTGGATATCTGTTGGCTATAAAAGCTGACAATTTTTACAAATAACAGCATACAGATAAGCTAAAATTATACAGCAAACTTCTTCTGATTGTAAGACTTAAGGAAAAAACATAATTATGAGTTTTTCCTTGGGTGGACAAATATTCATCTGTTTGATGAGAAACAGTCTCTTAAATATTTTGAACATTTACCCATCAATAAAATTTTTAATGTATTCCAATATATGTATATTTGTTTATATAAAATGTACCATGTAGTTTTTGAATACACAGTAGTTTTGCATGAAGACATATGAAAAATATTTTAAAAGAAAGTCACAAAAAACTTTGGAGATGACTATTTAGAGAATCATTAAAAGTAAATGTATCCAAAGGTGAATATGTCTTCTGTCAAAATGAACAAATTCAACTAATTAATGTTTAATGCAATATCCTCCAAATACAGAATTTGAATTAACTCAACTGTCTTCTCCTGTCTAGTGGTCCTACTGTGATATCTGAGGTTCTGCCTACACTTGGCCACCCTTCTAACATTAGGAATAGAGTCACAAATGGCATTCATAATTTTAGGCTGTTATTCTCAAGTGGTTAATAATAGCTTAAAATATTTTCCTTTTATAGCATACTGAAAGATAAAAACATATGCACAGTTTGATTTTAAAAATATCTATAGAGTATACTTTATGTTCCTCCTCCACACTTCCTCTAACCGGTTTCCAGGTGGGACCATGAGCCTGGACAACCCCTTTGACCAAAAAGGTCAAAGAAAAATTCAAGAAGACAGGCTTTGCCTCAGACCCACAAATTGCAGAATCCCTAAAATAGTGGATTCCTAAATTCTGCCAGACTCTAGCACAAACCTCTTGATGTACAAATATGACCACAGCAAACTAATTCTCTAAACCTTTGAATTCCTCCCTTCACAGTTCAATTTCCTACTTTCAATTTCCCCTATATCCTTTCCTTTTTGATTCAACCCTGAAACTAGGCTCAAAACATGTCATCCTTAAGCATCACTACTCCCTAAAAGCATACAGAGTTCCCAAGAGGGTAAATATCATGAAAAAACTCACAGAAAGTCAAAAGCTGAACTCCTAAATGTTCCTTAAGATTAATTATTTGAGGGCTGGTGCAGTGGCTCAGCCCTTAGGGCATTTCCCTGGCGTGTGCGAGAACAGGGGTTCGAATCTCAGCGCCATTTACACAACTGGGTGTTGGAGAAACCAGAACTAGATGAAAAATAAATGAAAAAAACTGATTATCTCTCTCTCCCCCTCACTTTCTTAAAAAAAGAAAAAAAAAGATTAAGCTTAACAAGTAGCAGGAAAATAAACAAAAACCCCCCTCTCCACACACACCCTCAGAAACTAGAATCCTGTGACTGAAAGCCTTATAGTTTTGTTATTCCTTTTTGATACACAGAGCAATGCATAAAAAATTGCTAAACTAATTTAAAACTGCAGCCAAAAAGTTGGTGTCAATTATTACTCCATAATTTGTTGGAAAAAATGGTGCCAAACCTCACTATTAATATGATCTAAGGCTTATTTGGGAGCATCTCAAAGACATAGAATCCAACATCTTAACAATGCTCCTTCATCTTGTCATTCCCAGTCTAAAATATCAACATCTACACATATAATCAGAAATTATAACTTACATAGTCTATTTGATCCCATTTATTAAAGTAAATGAGGCAGAATTTCACAAAAAATTGTAGTCAGTTAAGAAAAGATATGGGGGGAGGGAGAAGGGGGGAAGTGGAAACAATCGGGAATGATACTGGTCAAATTATATTGTTATATTATGTGCATGTACATATATGTAATAGATTTCACCAGTATGCACAACTATACTGCATCAGTAAAAAATATGGAAAAAAATGGTTGAACACCTGAGTTAGGCAGCTTAGTTAATTAGTAGCACAAGCTATTTTTACTATAGAAGATTTTAAAGTACTATACACATCATGTTCAGAACATGAAAATATACCAGTTAGGTCAATAGCAGCTACATATAAAAAAGTTCAACTGCAGAGACTGAAGTGAGTCTGAACTACTTGTGGCCTGCATACCTTCAGAAAAACAAGCAACCGATGCAGTTTTAGGTGATCTGAGGTATGCTTGTTGAAGTCTCCAGTGCATAGATTATATCATTGACAAATTGTCCCCATATAGAATTTATCAACAGCATTTTCCAACATCATCTGAAGTACAAGTTAAAACAGGAGAGGAAATATCTTCAAAAATAATTTTAAAATATGAAATAATTTCAGAAATTAAGAGGAAGGCATCAGTCTCAAGTGTTAAAAATCAGGATTAAAGTCTAATAGCAAATTTATTTATTCCTAAGAATAAACCTTTAGTCATCACTAAAAGAGGAATACTGCTTTCTTCCTGTTAACTATTGATGTCCCAATTCCACATGTGTAACAGCTACACAGAATAAAATTACTTTTAAAGTGACATAAGGGAAACAATTTATGCAATTGTAAACTAAAGTCATTTTCTGGTGGTCTATTACAGAAATAATGCAAATAAAGGTAAGGACATGTGATTCTCATCCAGATGACAGAGGGAACAGCCACACTGCATGAACTAGGTAACTTTACTATATAATCCACTTCAAGCCTTGTTTTAGCATTCCAAAGCAAGGAACCGGTTACATTTAGAGGAAATAGATCTAAAAAAACTACCTGTTAAAACTTAAAAAGTAACATTCCTCAAACTTATTGCCAATCACAAGTATGAATTCCTGCTGCTCAAACAATAATTTTGAAAGCAGTCATCCTTTCTTAAAAGATTTTCTAATAAATTACTTTTCAACTCAGGCAGCGTAAAACTTTTAAAAATCACTAAGGAAAAAACCCAACTGGTATCAATGACAACAAGCGGAGGTCTGGCACACACCTGCACGTGTACAAGCAGACACTCAAATGTTTTTGTCAAAATAGCTAAGGCAAAACATTCCCAGAAGCAGTGAACACGAATTATCAAACAGCTACTGTATTGTAGACATAGGCTTGCCTCATTCGCCAGGGAGCATAAGGTTCAAGTCACAGGAAACAGCTGGATGTTACATCTGAGCGAGCTTGCAAGCCTTTTTAAAAGAGGAACATAATGAAAAGCCTCTAACATACCAGACATCACCTGTACTCTAAAATAAGCACTTCTGTTACCATCTCACAACTTTTTTATAGTGCCAAGATGTCCGAGATAAGGTTTTATGAAAAAAAAGAAAAAAAGTTTTAGGTACTCAAATACATTCCTCAGGTGTCAGGAAGTCATCCCTTAAGTTCCTATGATTTAGTATTCAAAGCTTTAGCAGTTAATTGGCTTCACAGGAGTTACCAGATGACACACAGTTAATAAATAGTAGTCAATTTGAGGGTGAGACCCTTTTAAAAACCATGCTTCCAGTTGTTTTTATTGTAAATTAAAAGTTTGAAACACTGAGGGGATTTCACCTGAAAGAACTGAAAAAAAAAAAAAAAAAAAAGAACCATTGCCAAGAGTATTTCATGTACTGCGGTTACAAGAATTCAAACTTCCGTAAGTGGCTTGCCAATGCCCACAGACATCACATGCATTCTGAACACATGATATGTTTATCAGTGTATTTCTGTGTAATATATAAAATTTGGAAAATTTAATTGTACATTTATAGAAAAAAATTCTCAAACTGTATAACTGACGTCAAGTGATTATTGACTAAATATTTTAAATTGCATTAATATATTTCCAATGTAAATGTTTAGATATACAACGCCTGCCCAGCCCAGAAAGCTACTATGGTAGTTAACCATAGAGTAAACAAAAGTCAGATTTTTCCACTTTCAATTTCCACTTGAATTGTTTTTTATTCTCTACAACCGAAGAATTACCAATTAAGTCTTTATTATATGGGAAGAGGAGCAACTAGCCTGTACTACAGCATTCTCAATATTCAGCTGGGTTCTTAGAATTTATCTGAAACAAGTGTGAAAAATGAAGAAAAAGCATTTCAACTTTTGAAAATAAAAATGCAAAAACATACCTTTTGTTGAATTCCACCTTAAGGGATTTTTATGTAAATCTTGCAGATGATGAAAAGCAAAAAGCAACCAATCTCTCTGTAGTAATTAGCCTGTTCTCTTAAGACTATGGGTCACCTGCCCCAGGATTTTCTAATTGAACAATGAATCCATGGGGCAAAATAACTGTTTCTCAAACGTGGCCCAGAATGGAACATTTATATCTTCACTTCAACGGGAAGCAATGAAATATAATCCTTTGAATATCACTTTTAGAAGTGTTACCCCTTTGTCTTTTATCCTTATTTCATGAGATTAGCCTGTAAATGTGTCCATGTTTTGACTTGAGATTTTTAAAAAACATAACTTCTATTTCTCTAACAACTAAATATGTATACTCGGATCACCCTCATCAAATGTTTTTTCAGCATGACCAGTGTGTACAACTAAGATATAGAGCCTAAGTCATCTAAGAAAAGTATGTAGCTGAACCTCTACAATCATGACAAGAGATTGATTAAAATGCCAAGATAAGAAACAATTTATTATAGAGAGAAGAAAAATTTCTCATCCAAAATATAGAAATCTGTACAACTTTGCCACAATCAATATACATGAACTGTACAAATTTACACCAGTTCATAATTTACCAAATAAAAGATGACTAACAAAGTTCACAAAATAGATGGTGGTTTGTGGAAAAGACTTTCACCCAATTAAGTACAAGGAAAGTTACAAACCAGACCTCCACTTTCTAAAAATAAGAAGTTTACTCAGTCTTAGAAAACTACAAGCTAGCAAATGTACAGAGAGCTGGCTGGTGCTAACACCACAGTTGAGACAGTGTCTTTTTTAAGGGTCTTTTTAAAAAGCCTGTTGCCATGGCAGATTCTGGTCACTTGCTACTTCCAAAGCCAAAAACACGATACAAGGTCTGACCATTTCCCCAGGTCATGCTTACTAGTTTGTCTTTATGTACATTTATACATATTTAAGTGCTAGGTAAAAGTCTTGTAGTAAAATTTCCAGTACTACCATGTTTAAAACAAGCTTTCCTACTGAGCTGCCAAAAAGGTTATCAATAACAATTTTCAAGTGTAATAGTGCAAATTCCCCTGCAAGATCTACTGCAGAGAAAGGCATTTTGAAATACAGATTTTCCTTAAAGGGATTGATGTTAAAATTTAGGTATGTCTGGGAGAAACTGAAACCACCCCTAGGACTTCACTCCCTAGCAAATAGTGATCATTTACTTGGACTCACAGGCTATTAAATCATTGAAAGGTACTGTCCAAACTATGGCACTGTCACTTAAAAAATTTTTTTTACCACTCTATCTTGTGCCAGATCTTCACAGCTGTGACATGGTTTAAATTCCATAATCCATCCCCAAGAGGAGCCCACCCAAAGCAAAAATCAAATTTATCCATCCATTATAAGATGATCCATCCATAGACTATATCTTAACCCGATACAGTCATCATATTGTAGTTTTTGGAAGGGCTTGTTCTGCCCAAGAGAAGTTCCTCCTTACAGCTGATCCTGCTGTCTACCATTTGCACGTTGGTGCTGTTTTGAGTGCTACCTCCTGCTGGTGAGGCTTCATACAGCACACAGATGGAGCCATCCTCTCCAATTCTGTAGGACACTTCATAGGGGTCAACCCAGAGTGTGAGTTCACTTGGGAGAAGCCTGAACAGCTCCTGACTGCTCAGTCCAATCCGCTGTGCTGCCTGTCCAATCAGAGGATCCATTTTATGGTTGATGCGAATACAACGGTAACCTGATCCCTTGCACGGCTTTTCAGGGAACCAGTGATGTTTATAATGTTCTATAGAAAAAAGAACAGAGAAACAATGCTTAGATCGGTACTGTTAGCTCCTCATAGTTTCCTTCTGCTGCCGGTTCCTTTGAGGAGGGAAAACTACCAACTTCTAAAAATGTGCGGGATTGTATTCGCTGCTGTGCGCCTGCGACGCTGCGAGAAAAAGCGGGCAAGGTTTCAGAATTAACACAGTAATGCGGGACAAAACAAGCTCCAGGAACCAACCGGTTGAGCAGCCAAAACAGGAATCATGCGCGCAGCCTCCGCCAGCCGCGTAGTGGGACCGCACCGGCGGCCCGGCGGGAACCTGTTTACTTTCTCCACCCCACCCCAGTCGCACACAATGGAGTTTATGGCTTTGGAGAAGAGAAGCGCTACCAGACTATTAACCCCGAAGGGTGGAAAAACAAGAAACCCTAAACCACGCTCTGGGCTGGGCTCTAATTGTACCGGTGACAAATCCGATGATTAATGGGCAAAGGCAGGGGGTGCGGACAGACTGCACGTCGGTCCCGAGCAGGCTCGGGGCAGCAGCGCCACTTCCCACCCCGGGGCCAGGCCGCGGACCCCGCAACGGTTGGAGGGCTTTGGGGGAGGGGACTCGAACCAACCCCAGCCCCACCGCTTCTTTGTCCCCAAATCCGCCGACGGTCCTCGGACCGGGGCTCCAGCCTCGTCGGCTTTAGTTTCTTTGTTGTGTGTGTGTTTTCTTCTCTCCTTGGGTTGCCAGTACCGAGCAGGAGGCACTCTCGACCCTAACCCCCAAACCCTCGCCCGGACCCGCCGTTAGTGGCCACCCAGGTCCCGCGGCGGGACCGGAGTGCAGACCGCCCGGCCCAGGGTGTGAGGCCCGCATCCCCTGGCGCCCCGGCTGCCCGCACCCTCCAGCCGCAACCCGCTCACCTGCCAGCAGCTCCTGCAGGCTCTGGCTGAAGGTCTGCAGCTGTCGCTCGCTCGTGAGCCCCTTGGTGCGGAGGAACTTGGAGATGAAGGACACCGCGGCGGCGATCTCGCCTATCATGGTGGCAGCCCGGGTGTAGAAGGGATGCATGGGGGCGGCGGGCGGGGGCGGCCCGGGGCGGCCGGGGCTCGGCAGCGCGGCCCCGACGGCGGAGCGGCCACCCCGGGCTCCCTCACAGACCAGACGGCTGAGAGGAAGAGAGGGTGTGAGGGGCGGACGGCTACTTTTTTTCCCCTTGCTTTAGAGTAAAAAAGTTATTTCGGAGACAGGAGGCGGCAGGAGCGAGGGAAGAGACGAGCGATGGCGGCTCGGTCACATCGCTCGGACCTCCCCAGCCGCCTCCGCCTCCAGCTCCCTAGCCTCCAAAGATCCCAATAGTTGCATTTCCAGCTCCGAGGGGCGAAGAGATGCTGCAGCCGTGCAGCACTTTTTATAGCGCCGCGGAAAGGAAGTGGCGTAGCTGGAGCGTGACGGCAGACTCTAGCCAATCCGGAGATCGCACCATTGTGACGCAAGCAGATTCGGAGCCGGAGGGGGCGGGAAAAAGGACTCAGGGGGGCGGGTCCAGAGGCCGGGAAGAGAGGGAGGAGCTGACGTAATCCGCTTGTAAACAAATAAACCCGGAGTGGCGGCCAGAGACTGAGTTGCTGTGTCGGGGCGAAGAAGGAAACAGTGGGAGAGAGCGCGTGTGAAAGCTCCGCCCCCATCTGTAGCGCCTCCTTCCTGCTCGGGCGAGTCTTGGCCCCGCGCCTGTGCATCTTTTTGCAGGGAGTACGCAGCCGGACCCGGGCTGGGGCGCGGGTGGTTCGTCTTGTGTGTGAGGTGTCCATGCACACGCGCGCTGGCTGCTCTGGTCGGGCTCAAGTCCATAGCTCCTGTCCGGTTGCGTGCTCCGTGTTTACGTGCTGTCCCCGCTCGAGATCCGCGCGGCTGGTTCCACAGCCGGAGGAGCAAGCCGCTCAACAGAGTGCGGGTTTCCGTTTTATTTGTGCAGGAGGTGAGCTGCCAGGGTGCGGAGAAAAGCGTGGCCGCTTTTACGAGGCATCTTGCCACCGAAATCAGACTACATCTTCGGGGAGCCTCGGTACCTTCTCAGACAAGTTTCCGTTGCCGTGGAGCCGTTTCTACTCCACAGAGGGAGAAGAGCGAGGAGGTGTCTCTGTAAAAGTTTTAATTGCAAAATAAGTAGGTTATTAATGCCATTTGTGGCTGCTGTTTCAGTATCTTCGAGAGTCAAAGAATTGAAACCTTACTGAACCCAGCTTAATGCATATAGGAAAACCAGTTACTGAAGATAAATATAACGCGGATCCTGTGATAAGCTTTGAAAACAACAACAAAAAATTCTGCGTATGCATTTTTAAAAGTATAGAAACAAAGTGTTTTTCTCGGTAGTTCAAAAACTGTTCAAAGCTTAGAATTCTGCTGTTCTTTATGAAAACAAGAAAGAAAAACAATAAAATTTTATTCTTAAAATTATTTAGTAGACATCTAATTTTATTTGAGACTCTGCTTGCAAAAACTTTTGTAAACAGATTGTGGTAAGAAGGCATAAGCCTGCTAAAACGATTAGACCTAAAACAGGGTTAACCCGAACTCCATTAAGGAGGAGGGGGGAAAAAAGATGAAGGCCAGGCAGGCAGATGGAGAAAGCAAACAAGAGGCACAAGTTGAACTCTACCAGATGGAAATAAATATCCTGAGCTTAGTTGGTCATCAATATTGCAAAACATGACACTTTTTTTTTTTTAATGCTGAGCCAAAGGGTATAGAAAAGAAGCAAAAGCAGGACTTGTTACAAAATGGAAGGAGAAAAGGCTTTTTAAGAACTGAAATTCATAGAATTGGATTTGAGAAAATAACTTCTAGGTTATTCTTTTCATTAATATACAATAATTAGATAGTTACACATGAAGTAACTTAAATGTGTTAAAGATATTAAAAGCATTGGTTTGTGACAGTATTAATTTTCTTTGAATGAACGCATAAAGATAATGGTACATAGGTACATTATGTTTTCTTCCAGAACTTTTCAGATTGAACTGTGCTGAAACTTAAACATCGTGATGATTATTTCACTGGGGGCACGAATCTTCTTTCTACCCTTAAAGGAGGTAAAACTAAATCCATGAAACTGCCATAGCCTTCTGTGTCACTCCTAAACCCCACCTAGCCTTAATCATCTGCTCTATTCTTGTCCCTTACATTATCAGTCATTTGAGCCTGTGTTAGGAATCATCTCTTGGAAGTCTGATTTCCAATTTGGACCTCCAATGATTCTGAGCTTCAGAATCCTTTCCAAACAAATAATGAGGTTAACAAAATGCTAGGATTTGAACACAGACTTCTCCCAAGCCCTTATTCTCTTCTATTTTAAACTGCCTTCCGAAGCACTAGCAGAACCCCTCCTGAAAGCTTTATGAAATTAATTGAAGGGTTTAATCTATATACTCCAAGAGGGTTTTCCCCCCACAGAGGTTTTTTTTTTTAATGTTACTGTGTATTTCTGTTTCCTACTTTGTTACCCCTTCAAGAAGCAAATGTATCAGAAATTATTCTTATACCTATAGGGATCTAAGATGTACTTTTAAAAATTGGAGCTAAATATTGGTCCTAAAGCAACCCTAAATAGTTCATAGTGTTAATTGCTAATATATAGTTTTCAGTTCTGGACATAGCTATATTTAGTGACAATTTTCAGAACTTTATTCAGCCCTTCCCATCTAGGAAACAAGTTGGTACTTTCTGACAGCTTTTGAATTATGAAGATACTTTCTCATAATGTTGTACTGAACTGTAGGGCTTTCCCAGCTATTTACAAACCTAGCTCCCAGCTCTGTATCCTTAGGCAAGTTGCTGGACCTCTCTGTGCAGTAACTTTCTGAATGACACAAAAGCTGTTGAGGAGACTAAATGGGATAACCTTGAGAGACTAGTTAGCACTGTGGTCAGCACAAGGTAAGCATTGGGCTGTATATTATCTGTTTATGTTCTCAAGCAATTTGATAATGTTATCAAGTTTATTTATAAAGCCTAAAAATTTAGTCAAAATATTAAAGTCTTAAGAATTCTGTCCAAAGAGAAAAAAAAATTAAGTCAGGCATGGTGGTGTATGTCTGAAATCCCAGAAACTCAGGAGATTGAGACAGAAGGATTGTAAGTTCAAGGGCACCCTCGGCAACTTAAAATGATTCTGTCTCAAAATAAGAAATGGAAAAAGCTGGGATTGTAGCTTATGGTAAAATTCCCTTGGATTCATTCCCCAGTAGAAAAGAAAGAAGGAAAGAGGAGGAAAAGAAAGAAAATTAGAAAGAGAGAAAATTTAAAAATTAACCTGGGTTTCAAAATTGGCAAACAGAAGCACAAATGTCAAGTCCTTTTAATAAAGCGTAAAAGTTCAGAAAGTACCTTCTATAGAAGAAACTATTGGAGAGTTAACTAGAATTTCAAAAGCATGTTTCCTCAATTCAGATATTACTAAAACTAACTAGACTAACAAATCAGAGCTTCCTGTAGATTTTTTTAGTATCAGGTTTTTTTTTTTAACCAAAAAGAAAGAAAAATAAATGTTTATATAGGGTAGGGCAATGAACTACTGTATTTCATATACTTGTGAAATTTCAGGGATCAGCAGAAAGTTGAAAACCTTTTATTTTGACAAAGATTTTTTAAATCACATTATTATATTCCATCACTATCTTTGGGGGGGTGACATTTTAGCACCCCAAAGTAGGAATGGTATCAATTTCAGAATGAAGAATGATTTTGTTTGTTTGTTTTGAACTGCTAGGGGTCCAACCCAGGACCTTCAGAATGCAAGGCAAACACTCAACCCCTGATCTATATTCCCACCCCAGCATGATGTTTTTAATTGAATAAATTTAAAGTTACTAAATATAACCTGTTGCACTTAATCATGGGCCTATATTCAGGAAGTCTTTAGATTGTTAATCTATAAAAATGTTAGCACTACATTAAGCAGTCTGGCTACTCATTGCATATTCTATTTCCATTTAATAGTACCTCCTCCTTTTGTCTTTGTCTACCTAGCATCTACTTATTTCTTCCTGAATAAATGTTTATTTCTTCCAAGAGGCTTGCTCTTATCCTCTAGTCTTCTCTGAGGGTCTACACTTCTTGCCTTGGCTCTGGTATTTATCTTACAGGTTGAGCATCACTATTCCAAAAATCTGAAATTCTAAATACTCCAAAACTCAAAATTTGAACAGTGACTTGACAGCCCAGGTGGAAAATTCCACACCTCCCCTCCTGTGGCAGATTGCAGTCAAAAGACAGGCACACAACACTTAGGTTAGTCAACTTCCCTACCTGAAAAAAAAGAAAAGATTCACTCAAAAAAGACATCTTTTCCTTGTTTACTCAGGATCTCCCAGGCAAGCATGTCCACAAGATGGCAGGCGTACAGGCCAGACCAACCAACAGCCAGTTCCCCATGATACACCATGCAGGGTCAAGACCTGTCTGCATTACTCACTGTGATTTGTTAACTTTTATTCTCTGTACTATGGAATGAAGATGGTGTTGAAAACATCAAAAAGGCCTGGGGATTCTCCTTTTGGTAATGCCAATAAAAAGGGGAAGCATCTATTTTTATTTGTGCCACAGAAGGCAAAGCTGTTGGACAAATTGGACAGACAGCAGTGTGAGGAGCATCTTCCAGAAGAGTGTGGAATGACTATATACATAACATGAAGAAACAGAAGGATACATTGTCAGAGTTCTGTGTTCAAAGTAGCAAACTGAAATTAATGAAAAATAGAAAAATGCTGCCTACAGCTGAAAAATGGAGATCTTGACTCTGTTTTGAAAAAGTTAATCCATTAGTTTCATAGAGAACATTCTGCTTGGTGGTATACTGAAGAAACTAAAAAGATCAGCATGAATGGAAAATTAAAGGAAGCTGTGAACATTCGATGGTCTGGGTTAGCTGGGCATGGTGGTGAATGCCTGTAATCCCAGTGGCTTGGGAGCTTGAGGCAAGAGGAATCCAAGTTCAAAAACAGTCTCAGCAATTTATTGAGTCCCTAAGCAACTTAGACCCTGTCTCAAAATAAAAAGGGCTAGGGAATGTGCTCAGTGGTAAAGCACCTCTGGGTTTAAGACACAGTACCGAAAGGGGGGGAAAGGATTTTAAATGAAAGTGATGTTGCTAGTAATGAAGATGTTGTTAACTGGAAAAGAGCCTATAAATGACATGGCTTTATTGAAGGACTACAGCAGTAGGCACTCATAACAAAAGAGAAATCATCTCTGTTGATATAATCGGAGACTTCTAAGACAAAATTACTGTAAAAAAGGAAAATAACTCTAGAGAAAACATTTTAAAAAGGCAAAAATTAAAAATAGAACAATTACATGATCCTGTCATTCCACTTTAGGGTGTATGACCAAAGGAAATGCAATCAATATGTCCAGGAGACATCTGCCTTCCCATGTTTAACATGGTGCTGATCACAATAGCCAAGAAGTGGTATCAACCAACATGTCCGTCAACTGATGAATGGATAAAGAAAATGTGAAATGCATACACAATAGAATACTATTTCACCCATTTAAAAAAAAATCCTGCCATTTGTGACAACGTGGATGGAACTGGAGACCATTGCGTTAGCCACCGAAAAACAAGTCCCGCATGATCTCACTCATGTGGAATATTAAAAAGCTGATAGAAGTGGAGGATTGAAAAGTGGTTACTGAAGGTTGGGGAGATTAAAGGCAAGGGAGGGATGAGGACAGGTGGATCATAGGGTACTAAGTAACAGAAAGTAGCAGGAAACTCTGGTATGCAATTTCTTAATAATTTTGGGCATGAAAACAAGTTTCAGTTATGTGCTATCTATCCCAAAAGCTGGGATAGAAAGGGTTTTGAATGTTTTTACCATAAAGAAGCAATAAATGGGGCTATGAATGTAGCTGTTGAATTTGACCCCCAATACCTCAAAAGAAACAAAGAAATGAGTAATACTTAAGGAGACAACATTTAACCTGATGTAAAGGTCACACAATGTATACATGTATCAAACATCATGATACCCCATAAATATGTACAATTTTTATTTTTATATATCAGTTTAAAAATAAACAGTTTAAATTTTTAAAAAGAAGAAAAACAGCCACCCAGTAGAATCCCTCTTCCTCATTCCTAGAAGACCCACTTGCTTGTCCTGCAACTGCTTCTGATTTTCTTCTCACCTAAAAATAAATAAATAAATAAATAAATTTAATGTACAATAGCATTAAAAACCCAGCATCCTGGGCGAATACTGAAAGCTGTGGTTGTTCACTGTTGCTACAGTTTATAGCTGGTACAGGCATGATGTTAACATGCTATTTTTTTACTGCATTAATGATATGTCATTCTTTTTTTTTAATGTTAATTGCTTATATGTGAATAAGGGTAAGAAAATGGTTGTTTATTCGTAGCATGTAAATTTGTAGTCAGGAACGATGGTCGTCGTGTTAACCAACCAGAGTCTGTCTACATGGGTGGCTGAGACGGCAACACTTTTGTTTCTGAAGGTTCTGTGTACACAAACTTTGTTTCATGCACAGAATTATAAAAATATTGTGTGAAATTACACTAGGCTATGTGTCTAAGGTGCCTATGAAACATAAATTAATTTCATGTTTAGACTTGGATCCCATTCCCAAGATGTTTCAGTATGTGCAAATATTCCAAGTTGAAAAAATCCTGAATTGCAAACACAGTCCCAAATGTTTTGGGTAAGGGACACTCAACCTGTACTATATTTAGTACATTGACTGCTCTTTTTTTCATATATGTAGCCTTTCTAAAGGCAGGCATGTTATTCACTATTTTACTCCTAGTCCTTAACAGCCCTGACACATAGTAAATGTGATGAATGATGCTAAAGAGGCATACTTAAACACAAGTGAATAATTCAAAACCATTACCTTGATGGGGCTGATGTGTAACTTAGTGGTTGAATATTTGCCTAACATGCCTAGGGCCCTAGATTTGATCCCTAGCACCAAAACAAAGCAAAACAGCCCAAAACAACAGTACTTGCAAATTTCCAAGAGAAAAACAATATAGAAAACTATTTGTTGCTTAATATTTACAGTGATATCTGAGGAATGAGGCTATACAACTCAAGTGCATGGTACTCTTCCTGGATGCAATAAGTTTTTGAGCAAATAGTTAAATAGTTTTTTTAATTAATAAAAATTATATACATTTAACAGGTACACCATGATGTATTGATTGTTTTTTGTTGTCTTTCTTGTTCATGTGGTACTGGGGATTAAACTCAGGGGCACTTAACCACTGAGCCACATCCCCAACCCTTTTTATTTTTTATTTTGAGACAGGGTCTTGCTAATTTGTTTAGGGCCTTGCTAAGTTGCTGAGGCTGTTCTTGAACTTACAATCCTCCTGCCTCAACTTCCTGCGTTGCTCGGATAACAGGCATGTGCCACCACACCTGGCATATCTTGATATTTTGTATATCAAGTTACACATTTATGTCTTTTTCTTGGGCACCACTCTTTCCTGTTGGGACTCTACCTATCATTCCATGTTCCTGAGGCTTCCTTCCTGTCCTTCAAATCCTGGTTTCATCTAATTGGTATAGACTTCCTGGAGTATTGTTGGTGAACTCCCAGATTTTTTGAATGGCTATACTACAGGTCATAAAATTGCTTGGAAGACATTCCCCATCTCCCTATCTAATTCCATCTAGAATGGTTTTTCCATCAGGACCCACTGAACCTTCCCTCCCTGAAAGCACATTCATGGCTAGAAACTTCCATATTGAGCCAGAGGCAGCCTATATTACTGAAGTTATGTTTACCGTACATGTCCAGAAAACTCAATGCTTAACCAGCAAATACGAGGTTGAGTAGAAGCATTCTCTAGAGTGTGAATGCCAACTAGAGACAAGGCACTCTATTATGAATGTTCATTTGGGGGCAAGAGTGGCTAAGAAAACCCAAAAAGTAAAAGGAGATTTATTATTATGCCTCCTTGGAAGGAAGGGAAAAGGGTGTGGCTCCAGGGAGCAGAGAGCTCAAAGGCACCCAATTAGGAAGCAGAGCAGAGAGAGCAATTCCACTCCAAATACAGAATATATAACCGAAAGGCAGGCGCTCGATAACCCACCTCCTCCAGCCACACCCCACCAGCCCACAGGTGCCAGTCACAGAGGTTAACTCACAGTCTTTTCACCTCAGCCTTCACAAACTGTCACACGTGAGCTTTGGGGGGACACCTCACATGCAAACTGTTAGTATGTACAGTTGACAGCATTTCCCATATGAGGATAGTCTTAAAGAAAAACATAATTTTCCCAAGGTCACAAAACCAGATTTTAACATTCAAGTCATGATCTGGAAAATCTGAGTTCTGAACACCCTAAAGGTGTTTGCAGAAGCATCCCTGACACTATCTTTTTAAAAAGGGACTATGAGAATTAAATCCTGATAAAGTTTAGAAGACTTTTAAAGATTAGTAGAGACAGTGGGAACAGGGAGGGGTCAAGGCAGCACAGAGATGACATCTCAGGATTGGAGTACCCAGGAAAATGCAGCTACATTTACTGAAAGACTCACTGTAAAAGGAATCAAAGGATATATTACAAAATTAATCTGCCAAATAGAATAATTTCACTGGAATGAAAACTTTCCCTAGGGGCAGATAAGAGAGAGCAGCAAAAATGCCTTCTATTTAAGTTCATTTTAAAAACTTTTCACTTCCCCTTTGGCCTAAACTGGTGGGAAGAACCAGGGAGATGATCAGTTCCACAGTCCCTCCCACCCAACAACAGAAGCGACACTTGTGACCTTTGGCAGGACCATGGAAGGCTGGAGGGCAGCAAGCAGGTCTGGCTTTGTGTCCGGTTCGGCATGCACTGTTGGACCTGATCTTTTGCCCTCCAGGAATTCTCACTCGCTTTTCTGAAAACCAGATTCCTGCCAGAACTTTGTTTTCTGTCCTCAGAGCAGAACCTCGTGACTGCATCCATTTGCCTCTTTGTAAAACTCCCACCACCTACTCTGCCTCCCAGGGCAACCCCTGGGTGGCCAAACTGCATATTTACCTGCATCATTCGTTTTGCCAAATTTAAGTTCCACCAGTGCTCTAGGGAGAGAGGTGATTTAAAAAACTCAACCTTGGAATACTACAAATCGCTGAGAATCATACAAAGTTCCTAAAAGTCACAAATTTATGAATGTGGCTTGTTGTATTCATAACTTTCTGAATGTGGAACACACGGACCTCTACTTTCCTTCAAAGTACTAGGACAGGGACTTGGGACTTCTCTGTGGGACTACAAGGCATTCCTCAGGCCAGCAACCTAAACAGCACTTTGGGAACTTATTAGAAATGCAAAATTTTG
Source organism: Aplodontia rufa (assembly GCA_004027875.1). Lineage (NCBI taxonomy): Eukaryota > Metazoa > Chordata > Mammalia > Rodentia > Aplodontiidae > Aplodontia > Aplodontia rufa. The sequence goes on along the minus strand of PVKS010007191.1, from coordinate 4,705 downwards.
ACCACAGCCTGGACTTACTGAATCACAGACTCTAGGGATGTGGCCTAGCTCTCTAGACACTAATGTTTATGAACAATTGATTTAACAAAGTAATTGCAAAATACCATTTTTCAGAAACAGTAACAGTCAGACTCTGGGGCCGATGCCTGCAGTCCCAGCTACTCCAGAGGTTGAGGTGAGAAAATGGAAATCTCCAGGCCATCCCAGGCAACTAACTAGAAACTGTCTCAAGATGAAAAAGAAAAAGGTCTGGGGATGTATCTCAGTGGTAGAGTAACCCTGGATTCAATCCCCAGTACTAGAAAAATAACACCATTTCCAAGCATATACTATCTCAAATAGAAAGCTCTTCCCTTAAATGAAAAAAAATGTACACAGCAATTTAATTAGACAAAAGCTTTCTTTAATGATCAACTAAATTTTAGGTGAGTTGTTATTTGTTCTGTATTCTGAGTTAACTTCGTTCTTCCCAGTTTCTGAGACGTTCTACAAACTAGAGATAATCTGGTTAAGTAACTCTGTCCATATTTTGCTCTGAAGAGAGAGTAAATAGGGGCTCTAGCCATGGAGGACCTGGGTTCAAACCCCAAACCACGTACACAACTAAGTGCTGGAGCAACAAAAAACAGATGAAAAACTAAATAAAAGTGATGCTCTCTCTTTCTCTCTCTCTCTCTCTCTCAGAAGAAGAAGAAAGAAAGAAAGAAAGAAAGAGGAAGAAAAAAGAATAAATAAGAAGCTATGGTACATGCCTATACCCCAGTGGCTCGGGAGGCCAAGGTAGAAGGATCATAAGTTCAAAGCCAGCCTTAGCAACATAGCATGACCCTGTCTCAAAATAAAAAATGAAAAGGTCTGGGGGGATTGTTCAATAGCTAAGTGCCTCTGGGTTCAATCTCTGGTACCAAAAAAAAAGAAGGAAGAAGAAGAAGAGAGAGAGAGGAGAAAGTAAAATTCCAGAAACGTGGTGATCAAATGCCGGCATATTCTATGCTTTAATTTTCACTTCCAATAATTTTCCCTTTTTATGGAGACTTAAATTTAAAATCTCCAAGTAGGTTGGCATTTAAATGTTTTTGTTTGTGGGCATGTTCATTTGTGGTACTGGGGATTGAACCCAGGGGTGCGCTACCACTGAGCTACAACACCAACCCTTTTTGTTTTTATTTTGAGACAGCCTAATTTGCCCAGGCTGGCTCCAACTTGCAAACCTGCAGCCTCAGCCTCCCCAGTTGCTGGGGTTACAGGTGTGTACAACCACACCTTAGTTAGACATTTCAGATTATAAAGGTGATGTTATATCACTGCTGTGAAACTAGGTCATCAAGTAAAAGGGCATTTAAGTTGTGAAAATAAGTACAATCAATGAATAAATTTAATGTAGAGGTCTTATGCACATAGATATATAGGGTGACTCCCATGCATTTGGATGTACTTCAGCAAGAATTCAAGGATTGAAATCCCACTGAAAAATGTCATTTAGGATACATTCAATTTAAGAGGCATAACAAGTTAGACTGATCCAAATTCCTGAAAAGATTATACAGTATTCCAGCCATGAAGGAGAAGTTTTTCAAAGGAAAAAAAAGTCCTGGGAGTGGACACCTGTCATCCCACCTACTTGGGAAACTGAAGCAGAGGATCACAATTTCAAGGCTGACCTGGGAAAATTAGCAAGAATTCACCTCAATAAAAATAAGAAAAGGACTAGAGATATAGCTCAATGGTAGAATGCTCCTGAGTTCATTCAATCCCCAATACTGAAAAAAATAATTTTGGTTGTGACTAGTATATCAAACTACATTTATTTTCTGATAGGAGTAAAGTGGCAGACGTCCCATTATCTTGTGTTCTTATCCACTTGTTTAATCAATACTTGTCCCTCGGTGAAACAAAAGTAATCTTCACCCTAGATAATATTTACTGCCTCCTGTCCCTTAATTGATTTAGTTACATGTGAGAGCAAAAGAATGCTATTAGCATTATTGCATGTGTTAAAAGCATTCTGTATTTGTACTTTTTAATTTTTTTTAGTGTGGGTCTTTTCTTTAAATCCTTTCATCAAAATAAAATGTAGAATATATTCTTATATTCTTGAAAACCAACTTGAAGCTGGGTATTGTGGTACACACCTATAATCCCAGTGGCAGAGAGTCTGAGGCAGGAGGATCACAAGTTCAGAGCCAACCTCAGCAACTTAGTGAGGCCCTAAGCAACTTAGTAGACTTTTTCTCAATAAAAAAATAAATAAATAAAATGGCTGGGGGATGTAGCTCAGTGGTTAAGTGCTGTCCCTGGGTCTAATCCTTGGTATGAAAACAAAAATACAGAAATGTTCTATCTTTAGTTTTTTGAACAGATGACGTTCTCACCATTTTAAAAGAGTTTTATTGAAATATATTTTACATATCATCAAATACTTCCACTTTGATTGTATAGTTCAATTATTTTTAATAAATTTACAGGCTATGAAGCTATTACCATAAGCAGTTTCAGAACATTTTCATCGACCACAGCAAACACACAGCTTGCCCCTTATCCCCAGGAAACCACCAGTCTACTTTCTGTCTCTATTTTTTTTTTATTCTGGACATTTCATATAAATAGAATCGTGCAATATGTGGTTTCTTGTGCCTGGATTTTCTGTTCTTGTTGGTAACAGCAAGCACTCTACCACTAAGCCCCATCAGACTTAGAATAATGTGTATGAGGTTCAACCCTTTTTATTTAACCTGCATGAGGAATTCATTGTTTATTTATTTACTTATTTAATTAGTTTATTTATTTTTTGCTGGGGAGTAAACTCAGGGTCACTTAACCACTGAGCCACATTTCTAGCCCTTTTTATTTATTTATTTATTTTTATTCTGAGACAGGATCTCATTAAGTTGCTGAGGGCTTCACTAAGTTGCTGAAGCTGGCTTTGAACTTAGGATCCTCCTGCCCCGCCTCTCAAGCTGCTAGGATTACAGGAGTGTGCCACCATGTCTGGCCCAGAATTACTCCTAAGGAAAAATTCACTATTTAGAAAGCTTAATTTTATAGTTGTGTGCCACACTTACCTAAGTTATATTAATTAACTTTTTGTTATTGTGACTAAAATACCTGGCACAGCCAGGCAGGGTGGCCTTTGGCCTATGAGCCCAGGGACTCCAGAAGCTAAGGCAATTTAGTGAGACCCTCAACAACTTACTGAGACTGTCTCAAAATTTAAAAACCTTAAATGACTACAGATGTAGATTAGTGGTGAAGCATAACTGGGTCCAATCCCCAATCTAAAAATAAAAATAAAAAATAATATACCTGGCCAAGCAACTCAAGGGACAAAAGGGTTTTTTTTTGTTTTGTTTTGTTTTGGTTTTTGGCTCATGGTTTCAGAACTTTAAGGGCATGGTCCACAGGATCTGTGTCTTTGGGCCTGAGGTGAAGTAGATACCATGGCAGAATGGAGTGGCAAAGGAAAGCCACTCACCTCTTGGCAGACAGGAAACTGATGGGGGGCGGGGAGGATAGGCTAGGGACAAGATACAGTCTTGAAGGGCATGGTCTCAGTGACCCATTCCTCCAACCATGCCCCATCCGCTGCAGTATCCACCGCCTCCCACTTAGCTATGTTTCATCTACTGATAAAGTCACAGCCCTCATGATCCAATCACTTCACTAAAGCCCCATCTCAGAACCTTGCTGCATTAGGAACCAAGTTTCAGCACATGAGTCTTTGGAGGACATTCTAGATCCAAACCATAACATGGGCCAACCTTGAGAGGCTACTTCCACCTCCCCTTTCTGTGTCCCTTCCTCATCAGACCTTCCTTTATCATTTCTAAGACCTTTAAGGTATTATTTCCCCAGCTCGATCTAGGCAGTCCCCGCCTACCCACTTAACTCTGCAGGATTCATGATGTACTTACCTTTGGTACCCAACACATTCTAAATGCCTACACCCCAACATCTAACTGCCCAAGGAAGAAGCAACCAAACCCAAGGGAAATATCCTTGTCAAGGCATTCACCTTGGAGTAGTTCCCAGGGCCGGCATTTCAGGCTGGAAAGAGGTCAATGACAGCACTCTAGTTACATAGTCCAACCAGGGACAAAAGTCTCCCAGATAATTTAGCCAAGAGGATTGAACTGAACAGTTAAGTCCTCAACAGAAGCTTGATTTAGGCTCACTCTGACAAACACCATCAGCAGATGAGACTTTTTTAAAGAGAGTTCTCTTTCATCTGACTAGAAAGAAGGAACTCATTTAAACCAAAACAGGAACTACTCTGGCAATATGTGTGTAAAAATAAGCACCCTATGGGGCTTTTTTAAAATTAGCCAGAAAGCACAGAGATGTCTTTGAAAAGAAAACTCTGGGGGGAAAAGTTTTTTTTTTTATTTCATAAACACGCATTGTTTAATCATCTGAAGAAAGTGCAAACTTATGATTAAATTCCCCCACCTCCTAAGCTGGTGTGTTCTTTTCATTTCCCTCCTTGTCCTAGACTGACGGGGAGGCAGCAGCAGTGAAGCCAGCCCACCAGAAAAATGAGATGTGGCCTCCTAAATCCTCGCTCTCACACTGGACACACATGTGTGAGGCCATACCCAGCATTTCTGGCACAGAAAGCAGAGTTTTGCCTGGTTATTGCCACAATGTATTTATATGCTATTTATATTTTATTTTATGAGTAATAGTTTATTTTTCCTGCTTTTTTTTT
>PVKS010007190.1:0-74362 GCA_004027875.1 Aplodontia rufa | reverse complement strand
ACTCAACATGATCTCTTCCATAACCATCCATTTACCCTCGAAGGCTGCAAGGTCATTGTTTCTAATTGCTGTGTAATATTCCATGGTATAAATGTACCACAGTTTTTGGATCCATTCTTCCTGTGAGGGACACCGGGGTTGTTTCCATAGCCTAGCAATGGTAAATTGTGCTGCAATGAACATCGATATTGCTGTGTCATTACCATTTTCAACCTGTTACCATTTGGAAACAAATCATTCAAAGGTAAACAACCAACTTTAGGTTTATCAAAAGAGTATTACACGGCACTGGAATGGTGGCTTAGTGGTTATGGAGCTTGCCTGACATGTGCAAGTACGCAAGTTTGAACCCCAGTACCACGTACACAATGATGTTTTGGAGCAATGAAAGTCACATGAAAATCTAAACTAAAAAAGATTCTCTCTTTCTCTCTCTTTTAGAGAGGACAATGAGAGAGAGAGAAAGAGCGAGAATAAGTTTTATTTAGTTTTTCATGTTTTCATGTGGCTTTCGTTGCTCAGACACTTAGTTGCCAATGTGGTGCTGGGGTTTGAACTTGTACTCGCACATGCCAGGCAAGTGCTGTAACCGCAGAGGCACCATTCCAGCCCCTGTCCCTCTCTCTTAAAAAAACAAAAACAAAAACAAAAAAAAAAGCATTACACTCAAGAATCCTTTCATAAATGGGAACAAAATTTTGAACTAAATCACTAAGTGTAAGTATATGGAAGCAAAGCCCTTGATTCTCTTAGAATAAATACATCATTTGAGAAATGATGTATTTCACATCAAATGTGAAATAAATTATATCATTTGAGAAAAATTTAGGAGAGAGAAAAATAATGATTACAGCATGATTTATACACTTCAATTTGACACACTGGTAAGGATGAAGCATGCACTAGAAGTCCTTTCTTCATGGAGGTCTGTCCGTCATACACTGTGCCAAGTTGGCACATGAAGGACAACATCTGTGTTCTCCAGGTGCTCACCACAAAGGAAGAGGAGAAGGTGATACCTAAGCAAGATATGCAGAAAAGGATCCACAAGGATGCTATACATCCCAGAAATGCAGAGTAAAGGATTTTAACATGGGAAACAAAGGCAAATGTCTTGCCCAGAGGAAGGAAAAGCATGAAGAGAGGTGGTGGGGGGACGTCTAGGAAACACCACGTGGTCTCATCCCATTGACTTGCAGTGCGTGCTCCAAAGCAGGGGCCATGAGATGAGTCTAGAGAGGGTAGTTAAAGCAATGTGACAGAGGCCACAAATGCCAGTGAAGATCTAAACATCAAGGAATCCCCCAAAAGGAAATTAGAGCTGCATTTTACCTCCATTTACAGAGGAATGAATCAGAATGACCGGAGTCGGGATCAGAGAAAGTACAGGAGGTTGTGACAGTGGCCAAGACCTGTAGGAGACCAGCTGCATGGAGTTCTCAGGGGAAGTTATACTTGAACAAGTGACTCCAAGAAAGGACTCAGATATCTGCACACCTCTTTGCTGAACATGATGAGTAATACATTTTTTTGCAATATGGGAAATTTAACATTAGAAGTTGGATTATCTTAAAATTAACACAATAGAGAGGTAACTGTGATGCAGATGGCTCTTTGTTCAAAAGAAAGAAGCCAATTGAAAAGGCGGGGATATTCTACTATTTGGTTATATGAGCACCCACTTAGAAAACTGCCATTCGTAGAAAATATCTGAGTCAACATAAGTGGTTAGGGGATAAAACTCTGCATTGCTTCTTAATCGGAAGATATGAAGAATGCCTTTCAACGCTGTCTCTCAATCCTCAGTGGGCAGAATTACCTGGAGGACTTGATAAAACATTGCAGAGAATTTTTGAGTTCTGTTCTGATCTGAGCTTCAGAGTTTGTGTTTCAGGTAAGCACAAAAATGATGCTACTACTACATTATACAAATCATACAAAAAAGAGTCAAATTATGTAAAAATTTCAAACTCCTTTGCCTGTACTAGAAACCCTTGTCTGCTATCAGAGAACATCTGTCTTGATCAAACAGCATTCCTCAGGATAAAGATGAAATAATAGAGTTTCTTCTCCTCCTGATTTAATCTTTGCTAACAAAGAGAAGCTTATTCCAGAGTCAGAAATAATGAAAACTTTTAGAAAAGGATCCATTCCATGTTAGTACCCTCTTCATGGATTTTAGGAAATCATTTAAGAAGCAATAACTAATGAAATCCGCTTGGGGTTTTATGGTCAGAAAATGTAAAGAAGGTGGAGAATAAAAATTGAAAATCTGACAATTCAGTCACAAATGATACTGATGAGGAAAATAAAGAATCGGTATCCAAGGAAACCAGTGTGTTTGCTTAGGGCTCTCTTTAGCATGAGCTCTGTTTTAAAAGAAACCTATACAAAATATGAAGGGAAGAACATATACCCAAGGATTAATACAAAAAAGAAGCAACAATCTTTATGTATAGTACCAAAAATCTGAAATTATCTGATACTACTTAACATTTACTAAGGGAAGACTAAAGTGGATTTTTAAATCAATGTGCATAAAATATGTGTATATACAATATAACTACTATATTCAGGGTAAAGTATCTTTAATGATGGATATAATCACTGCTTGGGCAAAATGATATACTGCTAAATGTGGTAAAATAATGTTTTGCTTCTGTTTCTCTCCACTGGGAGAATTATCTTCACATTAGGAAGGATACCACCACCAAAAGGTAATTGAAGCACAAAATAAAAGCAAAGATTGTGAGAGCATTAGGCTCTTTACATGAATGCACACGTTCAGACACAGATGAATTACATTTAAAAGGTGAAAAAAACTATTCTGCAAATTCACTAGGAAATGATGGGGAGCAGCAGAAATCCCATACATTTGGAGGGGAGCAAAATTATGCAACTTCCCCAAAGGGATAAAAGTCAAACTATGGAGTCCTGTGGTGTCAGATAGTTATTAAACCCTACAAAAATTCATAAGGTCTTATCAAGCCATTGTCTGGAACCTCTAGTACGTTATGAACATACTAACAACTACATAAATAAAAATACCAAGAGGGCACTAAGAATAAGGCATAGCACGTGTGTCCCACATTTCATGCAGTCTATCATATCTAAGTATAACTCTTGGAGCTTGGATTGTAGTTGAGTGGCAGAGTGCTTGCCTAGGATGTATGAGATGCTGGATTCTATGCTTAGCACCACATAAAAATAAATAAAAAATAAAGGTATTCTGTTCATCTACAACTAAAAAAATTTTTAAAAAGACAAAAAAAAAAATTCATCATGTCCCTGTAGCTACAACATAGAATGGGGATTAACGCTATAACAATTAGGAGACTTTGTACCTGTAGATGAAACTTTTGTTAGGATTCTAATTATGAGTTGGTAGGAAGGAGTAGAGCCAAGTATTATTCTTTTCAACATATTTTAGCAAATTTTTAGCTGGGAACACAATGTCATCCTTATCAGCTCTGTTGTCGACTCAACATTGGAAAAACTGACTACTATCTTTGATAGCAGATGAAGGATTTAAAATGATCTTGACAGGCTAAAAAGATGAGTCAAAGCCATTATAATGAAGTTTAACTAGGATAAGAGGTGAGACAATGTCAACACAGTGAAATTCAACTGGGATAAATGGACAGTCCTAGATCAATATCAGGATAGCAATGACTTGCATTGAGGTTACAAGATCCTTCCTTGACAGTAATTTGTGTGACAAGGATTTGGGAGTTTTAATCAACCACAAACTTTACTGAGATAACATATGTGAAAGGTCATTAGGGTGTCCAGCAGATAACGGGCACTCAATAAATAGTTATGAGTTAAAGCTCACTAGAAACGAACCACAGGATTTGATTGCTAATGCCATATGCTAATTACAGAAATGGAGTGTCCCCATCAAAGGAGATTATCTTCACTTTGCATTCTAGACTGGCTGGATCATTCAGAGAACATATCGCCCAGTTCTAGAGTTCTCACGAAAAAAGTAAACTGACAAGATAAACAGGATTTAAAAGGAGAATGACACAAACTGAACTCGAATTCCATGCATGTGTGAGTTGTTGGGATAAACCTAACTACTATGTATAACTATAAAACTTTAATAAAAAATTAAAAAAATAACAGGAGTGTAACCAAAATGATGTTAATACATAAAAACAGAAGGTGGGAGTGAGGGGTGGCTGAGGTTTCCCATAAGAAGAAAATGTCCCAGATATGTACTCCCCCTTTCCACATGGCAACACTTTAAATATGTACTCTATCAATATTTAAAGTGTTGCCATGTGGAAAGGGGGAAATTTTTAATATTTAAATTCCAAAGGCAAAGGTGAGAACAAGATGAAGAGAATATATCAGTTCAAAACAAGAAGGAGCTTTCTAATAATTTCAGTTCTTCAACAAGGAAAATGCTAAGCACTAGGTCATGAATTAATGAGATTCCATGTTTGGGTCAGAAGCAAGGCACTAGGGAAGATGTTGAAGAGATTTTTAAACTGGATAGGAAGTTGGTCTTAATAGCTCCTGTAACTTCTAATAACTTAATCTAACAAATATTTATTGAACATTTATTATGTGCAAGGCTACTCCCCCTTTTTGGATATATAAAAAGTAAATAGAATAAAGACTATATCCTACACATACTTGTAACTTGCAATGGAGCTGAGGGATGCACAGCGTTACTTACAAGGAAGTACTGTTAAGGGCCACATAGGGCGACAAGCAGGGAATGGGCTTAGCGGTATGGAAATCTTCAAAGATACTGGGTTCTAAGGATGAATTAAGGTTTTTATAAGAAATAACTGAGGGGCAGAGAGGTGGCTCAGTGGTTGAGCACTCACCTGGCATGCATGAGGACTCAGGTTCAATCCTTAGCACCACATACACAACCAAGTGGAGGAAAAACAAAATCCAGATGAAAAAGTAAAAAAAATTAACTCCCCACCTTTATTAAAAAAGGGAAAAGATATAACTGATAAGAGAAAGAGGTAGTAAATTAATTATAGGAATATGAAACATTGTAGCAAAGATACCAAACTGAGAGAGAAGCTAAACAGGAAATGGTTCAGTTTGGATAACGTACAATGGTAAAGGGAAAGCAATGAAAACAGGCTCAGAGAGGACTCCGAAAGCTATGCGCTGTGTTCTACAGGCAGATGTGTGAATGGTGGAATGGGAAATTACCACCATTCACACGATGTTTTAGAAAACGGCGTAAGTGGTTAAATTGGATAAAACAGGTATATTTAGAAAGAAGGTGGCCTAAATAGAGACAACTAAGGACATTTGTATTTCATCTACATTTCAGTGCACTAAATGAGATTCTTTACATATTGTATCTTGCTTAATTCTCCTAGGCTTCTATGTGAAAATTGGTGTAGAATCAAGAATTTGTTATAATACTGTGATATAAGCCATAAACACATCTATAACTTTCAGCCAATGGAGTCTTTCAGGGAAACATTACAAGGGAATCTGCTAGGATATTTTTGAAAGACCATCTTTGGGGGCTCAAAGGGGGAGGGGAAGAAATCTATGTATATTTTCACTATATTTATGATCACAAAAGAGACAGTCTATGAAAATATACCTCAGAAATTTTTAGCTCTTTAAGTTTGCATATGTTTGTTAAAGGTAGATTAAAATCCTGGACTTTCCTAGAAGGGATAACTTTGGTGAAAGAATTAGTGCTCCATGGGCCAAATACAGTGCCTATTGATTTGAAAATCACTATATTTTACAGCATCCTTTTTCCTTATTCTAAACTCATGAAAGAATGTTTGTTTATGCATTAATTTATGTCACAAGATAAATAAATTCCTTGCTGTTATCATAGCTAAAATTCTGTCTGATTGGCCAATGCCAGGAATAGCAATTAGTAAATTCTCTTATTGGAAGTTATATAAATTTCTATTGAGAAATAGAAATTTATATATAAATTTCTATTTTTTAAGTTAACAATTGTTAACTTAAAAAAAATATTTGGCCTTAATGAAAACTGATGGGAAGGATTTATTAAGTGTGGTCCTAAGATCTAGAGGCATTATGAAAGGCAGATTTATCCTTACAAAGTCAAGGAGCTACCATCTATTACAAGCCATCATGCCTCCACTAAGGCTAAGCACCTCTGGGTTCAATCCCTGGTTTAAAAAGAAAAAGCCACCACTGCTACAACTACAACACAGTGGACTGCTTCATGTTTATGAACCTATGACTGAAGAAATGTAGTAAGATTATCAAAAGATACCAGCCAGCAAATTCCCAGTTGATCTGTTTTCAGGCTACTTATTAACGATAACTCTACATGAAGACCTGTAAGAAAATCAACCACTAGTAAGTGGCTGTAGCTCTTTTGTGGCCCACTGGATGATATAAATATTTTCCACATCTAAAAATTAGGAGGTTTTTCATACAGATCTAGATACCCTGCTTCTCATGAAAACTCAGAAGAGCTAGCATATGTAGCTACAGATTCAGCAGGATACCTATTAGAGAAATAACTCTAATAACTGCTCTTTAGATAAAGTACAAGATCTCTACTATAGCATGGACAGAGCCCATTTCTCCTGATTTTTAAAAAACCCATGTTATTTTCTTATTTTCTTGATTCCATTCCATCGCCTAATTTGAGCTGCTATTTTTCTAGTTTAGAATTAGCAGAGAAGCTAGGCATTTGAACGTTGCTCAGATTCCATCCTGAAGGTGTGGCCTGCTGCTCAGCACTACAGCAATTTTTATACATTAGGTTACTTCTGGGGTATGTTGGCTGTTATGTCCTCTCTATATTTTCCTATTAAAAAGTTTGAAAAGGGGGCTGGAGCAGTGGTTCAGTGGTTATAGTGCTTGCCTGGCATGCACAAGTACGGGGATTTGAAACCCAGCACCATGTACACAACCAAGTGTCTGAGCAACAAAGGCCATACGAAAAGTTAAATAAAATTGATTCTTTCTCTCTGTCTCTCTCTTATTGTTCCTCTCTCTTAAAAAAAAGTTGTAAAAAGTAACAAAAACTAGCTATTTTTATAAATGCAAGTATTTATTTATGCAAAAATACAAGAGAAAATTAAATTCAGTGAGTAACTATACTTTTATTGTATTTGTTGTGAACTTCAATGACAAAATTTGCCTAATTTACATATATTGCAAATTTGGTATACATTTTTTTAATATCACGGATGGCTAGACATTCACATAATAAGTATGCTTTTACCTTGCATCAGTTGAACTTCAAGAAAAATTAATTACATTCATCACTTCCTGATTCATTTCTTTCTGTAAATTAAGTATCCCCATGACAACCACACATTTTTGTTAATTTTTGCATGGTAAAGTCACTTTCCTGTATCATTATTTGTATTTATCAAGTGGTTTTGTTGAAGAGATATAGGGCCTGTAGTTTCTTCTTAGTGATATTCTTTAATAGTCATTTTCAATTTAGAATAAAAAACCATATGCACACACAACTATTTATGTTGCTTGATTTTATATGTCATAATGTCCTGCTCTTAGTTACACCAATCCATTTTCCACTTAGACATTTATTAGCCATATGCTTATGCAAGTAGTTACATTAAAAATAACCGCAAATGGTACTTGGTTATTTTTAGATCTCAATTGATAACCAAAACACAAAATCATAAATCTATTGTTATCTGGTAAGAAAAACATATAATTCCTGGGTTTTTTATTTGGTTTTGGTTTTTATTCTTTTGGAATTTCTGTTCAGCACACCAAGGAAAACTCTCATTTATGAGGGTTCATCATCTACCCCAAATTGTCACAATCACCACTGTTCTCCCCAGTTTTTCATTCCCCTCATTGAACATCTTTGATAATTTTTCCCTCCTTTTTCTGTATTTTCCAGGGTTAGTATGAAAAAAATTAATTTATCCTAAAATTGTCAAAGACATGATATTGGAGAAAAGAGAGGAGAATTAATCTGATGCTTTAATAATTTGGATTCCACAGCTTTGTGTCCTTTATTCCTATTCTACCTTCTGTTTGCTCTGGTTACCCCATTCTCTTTGCTTAATAATGGTAGAGTGGAAACAAGTCAAGTATAACTCTTCTAGTCTGCCTATCCCCCTTCCAATAATATTTTTACTGAATTTTTTGTCCTACTTCTTTTAACTTGATTCTGTGCTTTATATTTGCAGACAACTACAACACTGTCTAAATTAATGTGTGGTTGTCTGTGTGTCTATTTATTTCAGGGCTAATCAGATAGTACTTTGAATCTTGTTCAGGAATGAAAGAAATCAAAAGACAAAGTGTTAAATAACTTATTCAGATATATTAAGGACAAATTCAGAATTGTTTGCTTTCTTCATATTTTATATTACCCTATTCAACAAAGAATAATGCTCCTGCTCATGTTGAAAACAAGTGGCTTAACATATGTAGTTTTTGATTTAAAAATTACAAGTAATGAGCAATTTAATGCAACATTTGGGAGTTTTATGAAATTTCCCAAAAGTTTAAATTTGGGAAATTCTCAGTAACAATTATTTGTTGACATACTGGAAATAAATGTATTTTAAATCAGATAATATGGAAGATAGGAACAGATATCTAGATACATACAACATTCCGAAATTGATGCAGGATTATATTGAAAGTCTAAAATGCCCAATAACAGGCACTGAAATCAATTAAAAGCCTTCCAAAGAAGAAAAGCTCAGAATCTGATGGATTTCCTGTTGAATTTTACCACATCTATGAGAAGCTAACATCTTTCCTTATTAAGCTATTCCAAGAAATGGAAAAGGAGAGAACTCTCCTAAACACTTTTTATGAAGCAACCATAAGTCTGATACCAAAACCCAACAATGACACATTGAAAAAAGAAAACTACCAATATCCTTGATTAACATTGATGCAAAAAATCCTTAATAAAGTCTTAGCAAGCTTCATTAAAAAACACATTAAGAAGATAATTCATCATGATCAAGTGGGCTTCATTCCAGGGATGCAAGCCTGGTTCAGCATATGCAAATCAATACATGTTTCATTACTTAAACAGAATTAATGATAAAAACCATATAATCATCTCAATTGATGCAGAAAAGGCCTTTGATAAAAATCCAGCATCCATTTATGCTCAAAACTCTGGACAAGATAGGGATCAAAAGAATCTTAATATGTAAAGGTGATATGTGACAAAATCACAGCTAGTGTAATAGTAAATGGAGAAAAGCTGAAGGCATTTCCACTAAACTCGGGAACAAGAAAAGGCTGCCCTTTCTCACCACTTTTATTCAATGTAGTCCTTGAGACCCTAACCAGAGCAATCAGGCAAGAGAAGGAAATCAAAGGGATAAGAATAGGAAGAGAAGAACTCAAACTATCTCTTTTTGCTGATGACATGATCCTATATCTAGAAGACCCAAAAAACTCCACCAGAAAATTGCTTGAGCTGATCAATACCTGTAAATCAATAGCTTTCCTATATGTTAACAGTAATAGGGCAGAAGAAAAAAAATCAGGAAATTGGTCCCATTTACAATACCCTCAAAAAAGTAAAATACTTGAGAATTAATCAAACAAGGGAAGTAAAAGACCTTTACAATGAAAATTATCGAATATTGAAGAAAGAAATTGAAGAAGACCTGACAAGATGGAAAGGCATTCCATGTTTTGGTTAGCTAGAATTAATATAATTAAAATGGCCATTCTGCCAAAAGCACTATACAGATTCAATGTAATCCCCATCAAGACACCAATGGCATTCTTTACAGATAGAGAAAAAGTAATTCTCAAATTCATTTGGAATAATAAGAAACCCAGAATAGCCAAAACTTTACTAAGCAAGAAAAATGAAACAAATGGTTTTACAATATCAGATCTAAAATTATACTACAGAGCTGCAGTAACAAAAACAGCATAGTATTGGTATCAAAATAGGAATGAAGATCAATGGAATAGAAGACTCTGAGACAAATCCACAAATCTTTAAACATCTGATGTTTGTCAAAGGGGGGAATAATATAACATGGAGGAGAGACAGGCAACAAATGGTGCTGGACAAACTAGACAACTACTTGTAGAAAGTTGAAATTAGATACTTATCCCTCATGTTGCACAAGAATCAAATCAAAATGAATCAAGGAGGGGCTGGAGCGGTAGCTCAGCAGTTTCGGCACTTGCCTGGCAAGCACGAGGACCCGGGGTTCAAACCCCAGCACCACGTACACAACTAAGTGTTGGAGCAACTAAAGCCATGTGAAAAACTAAATAAAGTTGTTTCTCTCTTTCTCTACCTCTCTCACTGTCCCTCTCTCTTTAAAAAAAAAATGAATCAAGGAATTAGGAATTAAACCAGCTACCATACAACTGCAAGAAAAAAAAATTAGGACCAACACTCCAACACATGGGAGTTGGAAATGACTTTTTCAACAAGACTCCCAAAGTGAAGGAATTAAACTCAAGAATAAATGAGTGGGATGCCATTAAACTAAAAAGCTTTTGCTTACCCAAGAAGTTGGTCAAAACTGTCAAGAGAGAACCTATAGAATGGAAAATAATCATGGCCTGTGATTCCTCCAACAAGGGACTAATATCCAAAATTTACAAAGAACTCAAAAAAACTTAATATCAAAAACACAAACAATCCAATCAATAAATGGGCCAGAGACCTAAACAGAAACTTCCCAAAAGAGGAAACTGAGCAAGCCAATGAATACATGAGAAAGTGTTCTAAATCACTAGTAATCAGAGAAATGCAAATTAAAAAAACTACATTAAGATTTCACCTGCCTCCATTCAGATTGGCAAAGATGAAGAATACAAACAGTACCAAATGCTGGAGGGGTTGTGGGGGAACCCTAGCACACTGTTGAAGGAACCGCAGATTATTACAGCTGCTTTGAAAGCAGTATGGAGACTCCTCAGAAAATTGGGGATGGCTCCACCATAATATCCAGCTTTCTCTCTTCTGGGTATTTTCTCAGAAGAGCTAGAATCAGCACATTATAGCAACTCAGCAAAATCAATGTTCATAGCAACTCAATTCACAATAGCTAAATTATGGAATCAATTCAGATGCCTCTCACTGGATGAATGGATCTAAAAGCTGTGGTATGTATGTACAATGGAGTTCTATTCAGCTATTAGAAACAATGATATTATAGCATTGGAAGGCAAATGGATGGCAATGGAAGAAATTATGCTGAGCGAAATTAGTCAAACCTAGAGACTCAAAGGTCAATCTTTCCTTCATTTGTAGGGGCTAGAGCACAGCCCAGGCTTGGTTGAAAGGTTGAGCTCATGTACTAGACTGACCAAAGTCAAGGCAACACATACTCTAGAAGAATCATAGGTAAGTAGGGATGGGAGGGGTGAAAAAGGGAAGAAGAGAGAGGAGGGATGATACAAAGGGATCTAGGAGGGGGAAATCAGTAATGTAGCTTACTCTTTACTCCCCCAAGAAGCCAAATAATACTTACATAATCATTCAATATTGAAAAATGCACAATCTTATATAAAAAGACATTTACATCTGTTATATAGGGGAAATATAGAAGAATCAAGATACAAAGTTATGGGTGATGTGGTGGTGATTCTGGATCAGGATCAGGAAATATCATGCTATCACTACATATGCATCTATGATTGTACACCAATGTAACTCAACAAAATTTAAAAAAGAAATAAATGGATATTACTTTCTAAGATACATTCTCTTTTTTAGAAAAAGCTGTAAAAACACTTTGGAAATAAAAAAATCCATTTTCTAAGAATGTATAAGTTCAGATTACATAGTGCTAATCATAGTACTCAAAATAATAAATTCTATAATATTTTAACTTATTAATTATTCAGTATTAACATTATTTAATACAAGCAATTTGGTGTTGCTTTTTCCCAAAATCAACTAAATTGGACACATTTTCACTAAAATATATGTATACATACATATGATTATTATTGTGTATTATATAAATTCTATGATGAATGGCATCTATATTTCATTGCATATATGAAACTTTTAACTATGTATACACTTCTTTTTATAGTCAAATACTTAGCTGAAGAGAGGTAGCAATAGAAAAGAAAATGGGAACACATACTCCCAATTTTTTTAAGTTAAAATTTTTTTCAAATAAAATGTTCTTTTTAATATGAATTTAGCAATAGCATATTTTAAAGTCTATAGTATGGTAGAAATCATAGAGATTCCTATTAATAAAAATGTAACATTTTAAAAGTATATTCACTATGAGATAAAAATGAAAGAGCACTTATTTCACATAATCTTTGAGGATATATAGATATAACTGGGAAAACAAATGTAAATTTCTATGTGAAAACAGAGTAGCAGCTTAAGGGCACCTATTCTAAATACTCTTGTCCAAATTCAATTTCTGACTTAATCACTTACCAAATGTGCAATGTTGGGAAGTTTGCTTAACCTCTCTGTGCCTCAGGACTCATATATATATTTTATGGTTGTCGTAGTTATTAAATGTTTTATTTTACCTGTAGAACTTAAAATAGTGAGCAAGATGTGGTCAGCACAACGTAAATTTATTTTTATCATGTCTTATATGGCACATCTAGAAGGTAGTAACCTTTTGATAAAGGAGAAAAAAATTGAAAAGTAACTTATTGGTTGTTTAGGTGAACTGATTAACTGGCATGTCCCACACTGACATGGTAACAGGTGAGGGAAATAAAGCAAGTTCACTTCTTCATTTACTATCACAAGGTATGCAGAAGAATGAGCTCAGGAAAGCAGCATACATAAGAATCTTCACAAAAATGTAAATATCTCACAAGACAAAGTAATTGGAATCTCTCTACCATTTGAGGTATCATCTCTATGATAACTATAAATTTTTAAATCTAGGTTATAGAAAATAGATCACTCTTTGAAGAACAGAGGGCAGTGGCCGGTAAAAATGTAGAAAAATAACGAACAGAAACTATAGGCTTGGTTTTATAAGAGTTCCTCTGACATGTGATATATTTTTGATGTTGGGCTACATTAGAACATGACATGGGGTAAGCACTGAGGGAAAAAGAGATCTAAAACTAGGAAGATTAATGGCCTAAAATATTTTAATTAATCTTCCACATTGACTTTAAGTGATCATTATTTTAAAATCTGAGAGTCTAGTGGAAGCATTTTCCCTAAAGCTTAATTTGCAAACTCTTTTCTCAAGTGTCTGCTTAGTCATCAGATTACTCATGTGGACTGTTACATTTCTGATTCATGGAGAGCATGTGAATACCCTATTTTCCAAATTTGTAAGCTTTATGAAGGCTCATAGCAACAGTCTGTAATTTGTCTGTGTGTGTGTGTGTGTGTGTGTAAATTATTTTCGAATTGCACATTATCTAACAATTCTTAAATCTATAAAGAGACTGAAAGTCTTTCAACAAATCAGACTGAAAATACTGACTACAGAAACTCTTATCAGAGCACCATGGCTATCTTAACACCGTCTTGTGATTTCCCCTGAAATACTTTCCAGTGTTTAGGGTATTGAAGGCTAAGAAAGGATGGTTCACTGTGAGCCCGCAGGGGAATTTTTTACTTAGGAAATTCACAGAATAAAAATATACAATAACTACAATAAGGGAGAACATAAGCATTTCAGTTTTAATTTTCAAGATCTCATAGGTAATTTTTATGCTTAATCAGAGTAACATTAAAAGCAATCAAAATGTTCTGGATATACAAAAAGATCATAATTACAGTTTGCTTTATGTTGCTGCTTTTGAGGGTCATCCTCTGTTTAAAACCACTTCCAGAATTATCAATACCAGTAGTCACAGAAATAAGCAGGAACTCTTGTCGATGTTAATAATATGGACTGGTATCTAATAGTTAAGGTAAAGACTAAATCACAGTGGGTGTACATATATTCAGGTGGACACTGGACTAGGAATGACAGACAGTATTTTAACTGGCTTATAAAGACAAGGAATGCACCACAGTTACCTCCCTTCATATTTAATTTTTAATCAACATTAAAGAAATTCATAACCAATTGTGTTACATCTTGATCCAATTTAAACTAAGCCTTCCATCTCCTTATCACCAACACCAACCACTTGACTGGATTTCCCTGGCTTCCAACACCACAGCCATTAGTTGCAGATGGCTGTGACTTTTTAAGCAGTAAGCAGTTTTCCTTTTTGGTCTTATGTCCCTAAGGTACAAATATATGCATTCCTGTATAAACACCTGTTTTACAAAACTGTTTTACATTTTTTTAAATCTTTTTTTTTCTTTTACTGAAGGACAGTGAGAGAAAAAGAGAGAGAGAGAGAATTAACTTTTATTGAGTTTTTCATATGGCTTTCGTTGCTCCAACACCCTGCCATGCACGTGGGTGCTGGGGTTCCAACCCATGTACCTGCACATGCTAAGCAAGCACCTCATCCGCTGAGCCACTGCTCCAGCCCCTGTGGTATACATTTTTTTTAAAGGGAGAAGGACAGTGAGAGAAAGAGAGAGAGAGAGAGAAAGAGCAAGAGAGAGACAGAGAGAATCAATTTTTATTGAGTTTTTCACATGGTTTTCGTTGCTCTGACACTCAGTTGTGTACGTGGTGCTGGGGTTTGAGCTCATGTACTTGTGCATGCCGTGCAAGCACCGTAACTGCTGAGCCACCACTCCAGCCCCTGTAGTATTCATTTTTAATACAATAAACTGACTGCATTATAATGAAACATTCCAGAATGAACAACTCATAAAAATTCATTAGTAATGTCTGTTCCTCAATTAAGGCAAGTCTGTCTATGGAGCCTGGTGGAAATGCTCAATCATATTTCCCACAATCACTGCAGCTGTTTACAGAGTGTTGATATGAATTATATTTTGAGGACAAGTTCCACTAACCTTTCTGTTCTTTTAATCAGCAGCCATACATTGTTTGGTTCAGTCAAAAAGAAAAAAAAAATCCTGATTTTTTTACAATCCTGTTACTACTTCATTTGGAGGAGCAGAAGTGTTGATTGTCCAGGTATAACCTGTATTCTATGGAGAAGGTACTGGATCTGAAGTGAAGGGTTTTATAGTTTCCAGTGTAATATGAACACCATGCAAGTGGAAGATGAAGTTATTTTAATCATAATGGACCCACAGTCCATGGCAGACCTGGGATTTCTGTTCTAGGTCTGCATGTCTTTGCTTTGTCCTTCTTCCTACAACTGACACGTGAAAGAAGTATGACAGCTGAAGACCACCTCTGGAGTACTTGTTTCTATGCCTGTGCTCTCCTTGCCTATGAGGAGCTATGTGGTAGGTCACCGATTGTCAGAAGGGCCTTTAAAAAGACAGCTTACTTTTTGTTAATACTGAAGAATGCTGCAGTGAGTCATCTGAGGGAATCTAAGTGGCCAATGGATGCATTTTAAATTTGTTTTGTTCCAAGGCATTAACAGAGTAAAAGCATGGTGCAAAATTAGTCTGGCCAGCGAGAGAGTGCAGGTTACACAAAGCATCTGCTGGCTGCCTCTGGAATAAAAACACTGTATTTGTCTAGACTTTATTTATGATCCATTTTTGGTATACTGCTGAAAGCCAAATTACAGCAGCTTCGTATAACAGATTACCTCAAAAGAAGACAAATTCTAGAGTGAATGGCTTTTTAAAAATTTTAAACAAATGTATTTTTAGACTATCTTCTATGTCCAGGAGGCACTAAGTCCCAAGGCATTTCCAGCTTTTTTAGAATGACAAGAAAGCCACAAGAGAAAGGAGAGAAAGAATAGCAGAATGACTTAATTTCCCTTTTCCCTTGATGACAACCCTAATCATATAGTGACGACGATTTTTAGGCCCTTGATTTTGCTTTCAATTCCTGCTCATTGTCTAGTAAGTCCTGGTGGACTGGAAGGTCCAGGGATTCATGCAAAGAGTCTTAAGGAGAAGGGAGGTCCTTCTCTCAGAACAACATTCACTAAAAGCATTTTCCAAAAGCACTTCTGAGTCTGATGAGTGTATTTCAGTTTCACATCAACACTTTTTTCTTTTGCAATTTAATTTGCACAAAAGCAGGCAGCACTTTTCTGCCTCCAAAAATATGTATGAGTGGGTGTGCACACAAAAACGAGAGAGACTAGCATGGTGAAGAGAGGGAAAGAATGAATTAAACCAAAAGCTCAACTTGTGCTTGGTCTACCCTTCAAACTTCACTTGTGACCTTTGTAGATGAGAGAGTCATGGTTATTAAACTCATCTGGGGAGTAGTTAAATATTTGAAGCAATGGAGTCTTGAATCCCAGAAACAGAAAGGCAATACTATATGTACATTTAATCTAAAGACTGCCCTAAAGTTCAGAATATGAGTTTAATTTGCAAATTTCTTTCACACTGCTCCAGAAAAATTTACTCTGAATTGGAGCTTACAGTAATGATAGTAACAGATACACTATGATCCCCATGGCAACAGTAAAAAACCTGTGGTGAAATATGCTGGAACCACAGGTTCCAAATGGAGGAGTGTCATAAGAAGAGCATCTTGTACTTATGATCGCTTCATTTCATGCAGTTACAGTTATATCCATATATTGTTAAACACATCACCTAATGGAGCAAAATATTATGTGGCTTCATGGTTAATGTTCATTACTTCTGTTCAGTACAACTTCTGCCTAGTGTTCATAGGTCCAGAAGACCCATTAGAACAATTCTACATAAAGCTCTGAAATCAGTGGTTGGGTAATATACACTATTTATAAATGATTTTAATAAGTTCCAATTTTTATTTTTATCTTGTTTATCTACATAAGGTTGAAAAGTAATTAAAAATTAGCACATGCAATAAAGAAAATATACTACCTGTTTGATTTTTTAAGTGGAATACAATTAGAAATCATAACAAGATTAAAAACACAAACTTTTTAAACAAATAGAGATGTAATTATACATTTTTGAATAAGGAATGGGTCAGAGGAAAAAAGTCAGGGGAGAAATAAAATTAGAAGCAAATGTGAGATACCACGTAGTAAAATTTCTGACATTATGAAGGTAGTGCTAAGAGGAAAGTTTACAGCATTGATTGCCAACATTAAAAAAAAAAAATAAAAGAACAAAACAAAACAGAAATATCCCAAATAAACAATCTAATGTTACATCTCAAGGACCTAAAAAAGTAAAAATAAATTTATTCCAAAACCAGTAGAAGACAAGAAAAAATTTAGAGTTGAAATTAATGAAATTGAGAATTAAAAAATAATACAAAGGATCAAGGCAATATAGGGTTATAAACCCTTAGACAAACTAATCAGAAAGAGAGAGAGAGAGAATAAGAGACAGAGAGAGCAGGAGCGAAGACCCAAATCAATAAATCTTAGAGATGAAAAAGGAGATATTACCACAGACATTACTGAAATTCAGAAGGTCATTAAAAACTATTTTGAAAATTTACATTCCAGTATTGGAAAATCTAGGAGATACTGATAAATTTCTAGAATTAAATGCTTACCCAAATTGAACCAAGAAGATACAGAAAACCTAAACAGACTAATATCAAGCAACAAGACTGAAGCAATAATAAAAAGTCTCCCAAGAAGAAACGCCTAGAACCAGATGAATTCTCAGGTGATCTCTACCAGACCTTTAAAGAACTAATACCAATGATTCTCAAATTATTACACGAAATAAAAAAGAAGAAAACACTCCCAAAATCATTCTATAAAACCAGTATCACAATGATATCAAAACCAGCTAAAGCCTGGAGAGGTAGCTCAGTGGTAAAATGCTTGGCAGGCATGCACAAGGACCTGAGTTTGGTCCCCAGCACCATATACACAACTAAGTGAAGGAAAAACAAAAGCGAGATGAAAAAATAAAAATTAACTCTCTCTTTCTCTATCACTTTCTCTCACTCTGAAAAAAATAAAAACAGACAAAGACAGAGCAAGGAAAGAAAACTACAGACCAGTATCCCTACTGAACACAGACACAAAAATTTTTAGTAAAACACTAGCAATCTGTATTCAAATACATATGATGAAAATTGTACACCTTGATTAAGCTGGTTTCATTCCAGGGATGCAAAGTTGGTTCAACATATGCAAATCAGTAATATAATTCATCCCATAAATAGAATTCAGGATAAAAATCACATGATCATCTCAATAGATGCAGAAAAAGCCTTCAACAAAGTTAAAACACTGAAGAAACTAAGGATAGAAGGAACTTACCTCAGAATCATAGAGGCTACCTATACAAATCCAAATCCAGAATCATGCTGAACAGAGAAAAAATGAAAGTATCTCCTCTAAAATTGGGAACAAGATAAGGATGTCCACTCTTGCCACTTTTATTGGATATAGTTCTTGAAACTCCAGCTGGAGCAGTCAGGCAAGGAAAGGAAATTAAGAAGATACAAATAGGAAGAGAAAAAATTAAATTAACTGTTTGCTGAGATGACACAATTCTCTACTTAGAAAACCCAAAATATTCCACCAGAAGACTTCTACAGCTGATAAACAGATTCAATAAAGTAGTTACAATACCAACATAAAAAAGTCAGTAGATTCTCTGTACTCCCATAGTGAATCTGCCATGAAAGGAATCAGGAAAACCATTCCATCCACAATATCCTAACAACAACAACAACAACAACAACAACAAAAATCTAACGAAGGAGGTGAAAGATCTCTACAGTGAAATGAATAGAACACAAAGAATGAAACTGAAGAAGATAATATGGGCCAATGTGGGAAGTATATAGTATTTGTCTTAAACCTTTATTCAGTCTCTTGGGGAAAAAAAAGTTCATCTTCTCAGACTGATACCACTCTACTGAAGGCTCTTTACAATGGTTGAGAAATAAATTTAGGAGTAGAAATGAAAGATATCACTTTCAGGGTGTTCTTGGTGTACAATTATTCCACAGGAAGACACAGAGCAGGTACGCTCTGCTCTTGCACTGCATTCTAAGTTCTTTGTCCCATTCTTAGCTCTCTTCTGTTTTGGGCCACTTTCCCTATATTGCATCATAGTCAAGGCATTGAAAGTGCTCTCACAGCTTCTTTCTTACATTCAGTCCTAGGGAACAAGCAGGGGGGAAGGTGGCAAGAGTCTCCCTCCTAGCAGTTTTGTGCCCCCCCCAGTTTCTCCTTTACCTTCAGTTACAAGTTCTCCTCATTATTCGACAGTCTTAGAGAAAAGATTGAATTTAGCATGTCCAGTTTACTTTTTCATTCTCCTTGAAAGTTAAACGTGAAATAGATCACACAATATTATTTCCTTTGACGACTTCTCTTCTGGAGATGCTGTATTACTTTGGTTAAGAGCACAGGCATCAGTTACTTTTCAAAACTTTCCAGTGATTTCAACATCTTTTCCCATTTGAGAACCACTGCTCTATTACACTTAAAATGATCATCATGGCTATTCTGAGGAGAATTGTTGAGAAAAATTAAGAATTCTGTATTCATATACAAATTATGAGATATCTAAACTCAATTATTTGCTAATTAAAGACCTCTAGGGGAAACTGGGATGCATGCTTGGTTTTTGCTTGGTTTTGTTGTTGTTGTTTATGTTTTTTTAAACTGATGAATAACAAGGAAGGGATGGCTGGAATTTGGAGAAAAATTTTCAAATTCAGTCCTCTATACTAGAGGCATGAACAGAAACTGAAGCAGTAAATTGTTCTTACAGAAACTGTTCTCTGACTCTTGAAGGTGTCATCACTTAGAGACTGTCATGAGAGGATAAAACATGGCGGGAAAAGAGATATATACCTCATTCCTACAGAGAGGTTTTAGGGAAGTGGTATTTATACAATCTGACTTTGAGAGAGTTACGAACAGGTGGCAGTACAACTGCAGCTACAGGATGAGTAGGTATGCACCTGGCTTCCAGAGCAATATGACCAAAGGGAGTTGAGCCAGAGAGGAGCAAATGGTCGATGCTCCCCATGGGCTGAGGGTTGCTGTTTGGGGACCTTGTGAGTCATGTCCTGAAGGGCTTCTAGAGTGGTTGTGGAAGATATGTTCCAGTATGAAGAGGGCCAGAAGCCCCAAATAGAAATTAGAGGGTGGTAATTCAGTGATATGTATGTTACTCAGGAAAGAATAATGCGTTCATACATAATCAGAAATTGAGTGCACTAGGATGGCTGCCAATTTTTATCTCATTCATGACTTTGTGACCCATGCAGCTTCTCTCAGGACAATACTACAGTGACTGCAAGTGATGATGAATATTTGCCTTTCACTTTTTAAAAACTATATACAAGGCTTGTATCCAGACAGGACAATCAGCTGTAAGATCCCTTCACTCCAATACCTATGCTATTTTCAAAGTACTAAAGTAGATACTAAATCCTTCTAGGATGTTTTATAGGCACAAAGTTTGTTGCTATCATAATCTAATTTAGTGGAAGGTAATTAAGCAAGAGAGAGACCTAGACATCATACAATACCATAGGGACGTAGAAAACATATTTGATGATGCTATGAAGGTAATGAGTGGTCTCAATGGAGCAGAGTCAAATTTAACAATTGTAAAAATTCTTATTCATTGTTGTAAAGTCTATAAAATATATTATCTATGAAGTAACTAGTTTGGTGCCTGCACCTATTTTGTATAGATGGTCTTATATTTTAATACAACCATTAAATTAGCACAGATTAAAGATTAGATAATGAGTAATTATTTAATTAACTGAAAGTCATTTGCTCCATTAATGATAACATATTTCAAATAAAAACTCCATTTGTCTAATATGTAATAAAGAACTTAGTTGCAATAACCTACAAGCCATTTCAAAAAAGTGAGAATGTTGAAAACTGTTTTCTGTTACTAGCAAATATAACTATACTTCAATGTATTTTATCAAAACCTTATGTTAGCACCATAAAGATAAATTAGTCACGTCAGTCTCCATTGGAACTCATGATTTAGGACCTTATACATGATGGTAT
The DNA here is from genome assembly GCA_004027875.1 of Aplodontia rufa. Classification (NCBI taxonomy): domain Eukaryota; kingdom Metazoa; phylum Chordata; class Mammalia; order Rodentia; family Aplodontiidae; genus Aplodontia; species Aplodontia rufa. Next base: position 53,467 of record PVKS010007190.1, on the reverse strand, counting down.
TACTGAATTTGGTGTCTAACTGAATCCCACAGGAAATGTTAAATTTGAGAAAATTCTTCAATAGTCAATACAGATCCTACATTTAAATACTTGAATTATTACTCTTGATAACCTGGATAACCTAAATAAATCTTTGAATTATTTCAATTGCTCAAGAGAGATAGTAGCTTTTTTTATATATAAATGCATTTTAGATATGAGCTAAAGGTGCAGTTTAAACCAAATTACATGTTCAGAGAGTTTTTAATGCTAGCTCTTATCAATAATTTGAATGCATTTCATAAAGTATGATATACCTAAATAATGATGGTTATTTTTTAAAAATTACAGATTGAGAACAATTTCCAAAGATGGTTTTGCATCCAGCTTCCCACTACATTTTTCTTACTATCTGCACCCATTTCATATCTACAATTTATTGATAAGCAGCCAATTTGTCCATGTATATTTGCTTGGGCATCACCACTTCTCACATATTCCCTGATGTGGGCCGATGATCAGGCAATAGGGTCAACTCTACGCTGTCCATGGACAACTGACAACTATTGAACAGGCTGACTGTCACGTATTTTACCAACCATGTGACATTCTAATTAGACTATTTATAATCAAACATAACTCATGATGGTTAGTACAAGTTCATCTGCCATTCTTATATTTCCTGGGTGAGAAATCAACACCTGTGCTATGAAAATTGCATATTACAGGGCGTCAACAGTGTTTTCATTCCATTTTGAAAGATGCTGATCTGCCACAGATGCCAACGTACATTCTAATGCCTGAAATACGTATCGTCAAAGAGGGATGAAGTGCTGATACTACTCAAATATGCATGAGTGGCTGATGCCTATTCCAGAATGTACCAGAACTGCTGGCCCAGGTTCAACAGGCAAATAAACATAAAATAGCTTTTTTCATTGAAGATGCAATTTTATCAAAACCAGCTTATATACTTACATGGAGGACAGTATTTGTAACTTAAATGTGAAGGCAGAGGAAATTAGAAGAAATACTAATTCTATTAACCATTTTTGGTTAGGGACATGGTTGCTTTTGAAAATGGCAGTACCCACAGTGGTTCCCTTGGGTTCCTCTGAGTAGAGGAGTTGAAGACTATAAGGGAAAAGATTCTCACATGGCAGTGTTACCCTTCAGTGCCTAGAACTAGGGCTTGTGACCTTGCTCATCAGAAATTAAGTGGGGGAATGGATACCAAATAATATTTATCTTTAATGGACAGTGCTGGATTGATCACAGAGCTGACTGAGAGTGTGGACTGAGCAAGTGAGGATGTAATGATGGCATGAACACTTTCTACATTAGTGCAACAATTTCTAACTCAGACATGACTGGCATTCACTACTCTAATTCAACAGATCAAGAATGGTGGAGGGTTTCTATTTAGAAACTACTTCAATGCTTGTGTCTCTTATGATGACCACAGGAAGAACTTTGTGACAACTTTAATTCATTTTGTCATTTATTTCATTTATTTGGGGGCAACAAATAAAATAGTACTTCTTTTCCAGTAATTCACCTAAATTTTAAGAGGCTGTGTATTACTAAGAGCTATTATGTTCTATTCTCCACTTTTTCTCTTGTCTATTTTATCTGCAGACTGTCCTCTCAGTCTCCGAAAGGCTTTTCTGCTTGCATTCCAACCCCACAGTGGCAGTGAAACACAGGGATACCCTCTTGAGGCTGGGATACTGTCGCCACTACTTGTGCACAGCTGATTTCCAAGGCCTCCCTGAGTTCTCACCCAGGTGCACGTGTAGTATATTCCTCAGCTCAAACAGGTTCCTGTAACATTGTATCTTGATTAGAAAAAGTTCATCTGAGTTTTTTCCTCTTCTCTTCTAGAAGGCACATGAGATCTTCATGGAAAACTTTCATACCTTTCTTGAGAACTTTAAATTGGACATCAGCACTTTCTTCTGTTGAAAAGAAAAAGTGCCTTCATCTGATTGGCTAATGCATTCCCAGGTGACAACCATTATCAGGTTTTGATGTTATGCAATGTATATTTGTTGGTTTCCAAGCTTCACTCAATAAAATCATTGGACAATAATATTAGTAAGGTATGTTCCAGCTTAGATTACTATAAAGCTAGAACACATGCTACCTTTCAGCATTTTTTTGACTTAGAACCCATTGGGAAAAATAATACATTTACTTAAGTGGCTGTCCTTGTCACTGTGGCAACTCAATAGTGACTTGGGAACAGTGTCTGTGTGGGAAAGAGTAGAGGAGAAAGTGTAGGTTTGTAAGTAAAGTATGAACTGAGAAAACTCTTGTACACTTATATATTTGCAATTCTGAATCATTTTTTATTAATAAAATTATGAATGAGTGTGAAACTTTATGACATGAAGATTATTTGAGAGATGCATTAATTTGTAGCCAGACAGGCAGGATTGACAAATTCAGAATTCATGGTTCTAGGTCATAGCTTCTAACTGAACAAGGGAGAAAGGAGGTTTAGAAGTATTTCTGGAATTCCTGAGTGGACTTTCTCTCTGAAATCAGTTTAAAACTATCTGAGGCAGTTGGCAATGCTGCCCAGCAGCTGCCCAAGTAGCAACTGAAACAGCTGGATCAATATAGCCACTGCTGTAACAAACAGAACTGCCAAGAGCCATGAAGTGTCTAAATAAGTAGAGGTCTGATGTATTTACTCTAAAAAATAGGGCCTAGCATTTGTTTCCACAGGAAATTAGCTAAGATTGTGAGATATTTCTTCTTAACATACCATGAGGATATGGAACAGGAGTCTAGAGATGAAAGCTATTATTTATTACTCATTTTATATGATTTATAGCATTATGGCTTAATGCTCTTGAACAAAACAAACATTAAGATACAGGAGAATGTTTGGGAAAGGAACAAGATATAGGGCTTTCAACATCATCAACTTTGACATATTCATTCAACAAATTATATATTGGACACCTAATCTGAGTCAGGTGCTTAGGATGGCACTGGAGATACAGCTATAACTTCAATCTCATTTCATTCATTATTTCTGGAGCTTTCTATAAATGATCTCTTATCCAAAATGTGGACACAAGTAACATTTCATGAGTACTCACACATATCAGGCACTATTCTAGATACTATGTATACATTAACATTTACTCCTCAAGGGAGTTCTATAAAGCAAAAGGATTTTTGCAGATGAGAATATTAAGGGACAGGGAATAGAATTCACTTGCCTAAAGCTCCAGTTAGGAAGGAGTAGAAGTAGAATTCCAACCTCCAGTGCCTGGGTCCTCAAACTTACCCTACTGCCTCCTGATATCACAAACTGTTCCGCAAAATTCTTAGGTATTCTTGGTTATTTTATTTCTATTGATTAAAAAATTAAACACATTGGTACCTTGTTTCTAAGTAGCAGGTGTCTGTTTATAAACTGAATTTATCACACCAGTAACAAATTCTATATATTCCAGAAATATGCAGGGCATAAGAGTTCTTAAAAATAAACACATACATCACAGTTCTCAAATCTGATTCTGAATTTGGCAGTCATAAAACAATCACACTTGAAGTGTTCTCTCACCTCTAAACTAGTATATACTGCATCTATAGAATTATTTCACTGAGAACACAGTACCCTAGGACTATGCAGAGGGACCTCTTGGAGTATTAGTCCAAACTGTAAGTTTTGGAGATAAGGAATGAAGGTTGAATGAGGTTAAGTTCCTAAGTTGATAGCCTTGTCTCACTAAGTGACTTTATAATATTCCCATTTGTTCTTCAATCTAATTTGAGGATTAATGGACCAAGATGCAGTTTATATAGGAGGCTGTAGATAACACAGTTATGAAATTCTGTCCCTGGCAACTTTCAGGATATTTAATATGAATATTGTGGTATGGGGAGGTCAATGTCAGCCTTCCCTTCCTGACACTTGGATGATTTAAATGTGCATTCAAAATTTCTTCAGAAGAGAGTACTTAAACCTAAATATTGTATACATAAAGCATGACTAACAGCACATTATAAGCCATTAATTTTGGTGTTGAACGCATCTATGTTTGAATTTGATTTTGTCTCCTGGTAACCTGGAAGTCTGGGACAACTTTTCTTTCACTGAGTCTGAATTTTCCCATTGGCAAAGTGGGGAGAGTAATGCCCACTACTGACACTGCTGTATACAGTAAATAAGAGAATGTATTAAAACAATAAAAAGCATGCAAAAAGTAAGTTTCCATGACTGGCAATTTTCTTATTTATTTTGACTGAAAAGGGAAATAATTAACTCACTGGGAATAGAAATCACTCCAATACTTCATTTTATGCTTCTCAATTTATTTATAGTACTGGTTCCTCCTGTTCCTAGTCTCTAAAATTTTACTTAAAGTATACCTAAAGAGCCAACTTGAATTTTCTTCCTGATCATGGCAAACAAGAAAGATAAAAATCTTTGATAACATGGGAGTCTTTAAAGTGTGAGAAAAATCCTTCATTGTTTAGCTAAAAATAACTTTTCTTTTTTAGCATCCTCTGTATTCTTCCTCTCCTTGCATTTTACATTCTAGCCCTGCCAAGCCATCTGTTGTCCTCTTAAAATGCCATGGTGTTCCACACTTGCCTGGTCTTTTTATGTCACTTCCTCTGTCTCAAACGGCCTTTCCCTTGGTTCATTCGCCAAATTCTTCCTTGCTCCCTTGCAGTAGTGGTAAGGTCTTAAAGGTGAGATCCATGCCCCATTGATTTCTGCCTCCCTGGCACACTGACACTTAGAGTGTGAATACTGTGAAAAGGTTTCTTACGCAAAGGAAGGAAGCAGAGGATCAAGCAGAGGAAGACTACTACGGTCAAGTTCACAAAATGTACAAGGGGATTTATTTCTGCATTTGCACATTGGCTCCTTAAGAAAGACTGAAACATAGATTTTAAAAAATCTTGAATAATGACATTATTGTTCAAGTGTGATTACAGTTTCATGAAGAATTAAATGTGAAGGCCAATCTTTAAATTTGGATCTGGAAATGTCCCCAGAAAAGCTCATGTTTTGAAAGCATGATCACCAATGTAGGAAGGTTCAGAGGTGGGGTTTTAGGCAATGGAGGGAGCTGTAACTTCCTCAGTGGATTAATCCATTTGATGGATGAATAATTTGAATGCACTGTAGGTGTTAACTGTAGGCAAATGGGGCATGGCTGGAGGAAGTAGGGCATTGGGGGTGCTCCCTTAGAGATTAAGTCTCTTCCCTGGCTCCTTATTGGCTCTCTCTGCTTCCCTGCTGCCATGAGCTGAGCATCGTACCACTGCCACGCCCTTCCAACATGGCAATCTGCCTCATATCAGTCCTGGAGCAGTGGAGCCAACTGAAACCTCTGAAACCATGAACCAAAAGAAACTTTTCCTCTTCTAAGTAGTTCTTGGTAGTTATTTTGGTCACAGCAATGAAAAGCTGACTAACACTCAACCCTTATTTGAATATATGCTTTTGGAATAGCCCCTCCATTATATTGAGTGTTAAGAAGTTTATAAATATAGATTACTTCTAATGTGAAAACTGGACATATCTCATACCTGCCAAGGACTTTTGCCATCAAAAATGTATATTACCTGATATATACTTAGTATTTACCAATATATTTTTTAAATGATATCCTATAATATTGAGCAGATGATAATACATTCAAATCTACTTTCAACATTTTCTATCAGGATATTAAAAACCGTAACAGTTGCCTCTGCTTATGCCAACAATAATGAAAATTAGCATTTCCCTTGTTTTCTTTCTCTACTGTAGTAGCCTGACCACAGACTTCATCGTTTCACATTTTAGTACCTCTAAAACCGGCGAGAGACTCAAAACTAAACATTCACGGTACGAAATCTTCTCTAAAGCTAGAAAAATTACTAGATGTATGCATAAAATAATCCACTGAAATTAGGGATAAAAATAAGTGTGGGTTATCCTATTGTCAACAAGAAATATTTACCTTGTGAATTTAAGAACAAAACACATTTGAAAATAATATAAATGTAAAATTATTCAAAACCTAAATGGTGATTTGAGATTTAACTCACACCCACCTCTTTTCTAATGTTTCCCCTACTGACTACGCTAGGAACAACCCTTCTTTTCTGAATGACTACACACCACAGCTTTTGGTCTGATGACTCTGTGTATACATGTTTTTACTCTCCTAAAAGAGTATAAAACTTCCTGTCAAGGATAACAGATTGTTTGTCAAGATTTTTTTCTAATCCCATTGTGCTGTAAATATAGAAGGTAGATAACAAATATTTGGTGACCCTTATTTGTTAATAAAAGCCAAATGCAAAATTACAACCACAACAACAGAGACCATTTTATGCAACTATTATTTGTAGTTAAGTGAAACTCCAAGGCAAGAGCATATGCAAGAAGGAACAGAGTGGATAGCACTGAGAGGGGACTCAAGACAGAAGGATAGCATCAGGGACTAATTTTTCATTTAAAAAATAGATTGTCTCCTGTTCCCCAGGCAGTCTGCTGCTGAGGGTAAATGAGCTACAGTAACCATATTGGTTCATTAAAATATGGTCCCTTTAGTTCAACATGACTCATCTTTATGATGAAGCTGTGATTCTGGGAACTGAATGTGCTAGTTTTGCTACTCTCATGACACCTGAAAGAATAACATAAAACTTAATTTTTAATAACTTCATATTCAGTTGACTGCCACTATATAGCTCAACCCCTGTTAGACCCAACATCTGATAAAATTTGGTAATACAAAGTACTATCATAGCATTGCCTTTGAGTGATGGCCTACCCTAACTGCTTGGTACTGAAAGCTTGTGGATCTATTTCAAGGAAGTGTTGTAGGTTATTTAATGGTCCCTCCCCATCTTGCAATATCTGCACCTCACTGCCCTGCTTCCCAGTCTTCACTGCTATGTTTACATGGTATTTATTTGCTTTGTTCATGTCTGTATTTCCAGAACCTGAACAAGTGCCCGATTTACAAAATGCTGAATTAAGGAATGAAAGTCATTTGCCCAATCAATTTTTAAAAACCAGAAAGTCTAAATAGTGGACTTGTTCTTCTATTGTCTGAGACCAGGGCAAGTGAGAAATAACAGGAGCAGTAAAAATTACTAGATCAGCACTGTCCTCAGTAATGGCAAAGACAACTTTATGGTTACCAGAGGCTTAGTAGTCAGAGATTTTTCCATTGTTATATTACTACCTGGAAAAAAAGAGAGTTCATTCAAACTGCTTTCTAAAATATTAAGAGCTTTAGGTCTCTAAGGTGGAGCAAGTGTGTGTGTATGTTTCAGGAGTAAAGGTCAAGGGAGGTGGAACTGAGAGAGTTACCCGACAGATTTCACAAAGAGCTTTCAAAGTTACTGTTGAGCCTGAAATAGGAGTTATTGGGTAAATCCTATTAATGTGTGAATCACCATTTGGCTTTGCTCAAACGTGGCATACTATGTTGAATGTATTTTTGTAGCATCTATATTGTAATATTTAGCCTAGCAATAGAGGCTTAAAATACCACATTTTATAAGTATTGTTGAAACTCCCATTAAGTTGTATTAGATAACTTTGGTTTCTGGCACAAGAAGCTGCCTGGGAGACAAAAATATATTAAAAATATTCATTAATAAAAGGACCAGCACAGCAACAATTTGCCTACAGAACCACAAAACAACAGCAACAACAAAGCAATTGGAAAGCAAGCCAAATGTCTGAATCTAAAATTCATGGGCAGAGTCAGCCTAAATTTCTGTGGAGCTGGAGCTTATACAATTTAGGAAACCTTAGGAAAAGGAAATACCACATTACAAAGACACAACGTATAGAGGCCTGGAAGGAGCCAAGTGCTTTCCATACATAATAGCCTCTGCACATGGACATGGTCATTCTACTCAGGAAGGGTGGCAAAGTCTACAGAACAGTCTTTTAGTTACATCCAAGAAAGGAAAGATAAGCTACAAGGGAAAAGAAATGTGTGAAGACTAGAGAAAGTGGCACTTGTAGCAGCAATAATGCCACAGCAATTAAACATGGAAATGTGTGCAGAGACAAGTGTTAGAAAAGGAGGAAGTGTATATTAAGGAGAGATGAGAAAAGGGTTTCACCCTATGGAAACCAAAGAGCTATTTAAATCTGAGAATCCAGGTACAGGTCACAACTGTTGTGCTAAAGGCTTATCAACAATAGGACAGCTATTTTATTGCTAGAAAATTGCTTGACAATTGTGGAGCTCACCCTGACTGAGGAAACAGAATAAATGCCCGGGGACATTTTACCATCTTTCAGTCTCTTCTCCCCACTTCACCTTCCATTCTTCTCCCCTCTCTCTCCCACTTCCACACCAGTGTTCCAAAGAGATCAAACCTATGCAGCAGCACACTGATTTGGATGAAAGTTTCATGAAACAAGTGATTTCATAATTAATATCCATCCAAGTACAGACATAGAGCACTTTCAAATTCAAAGACTTTCAAATTTGTTAGACATAATGTGAGCCATTAGTCAGCTGGCCTGAGTCAGGAATGATTTGAATGTCAAACATGTGGACTAGTTTGGAGACAACTGTGTCCTTTTCTTCTGATGAAGAAAGTGGGCTTTGGAGCCATCCTTTCCCAATGCACTAAAAGGTGAGCTGCCTAGATCACGAGCTTGTTGCAAGAGATGGGTCTTACTCACCTTCTTTTTAAAATCCCTGATCTCTCACTCAGTGCTTGAAATTAGATGGGTGCTCGATAGAATGAAAGAGATGAGCAGAGAGAGGAAGTGGTATTCCTTTCTCATTTCCTGCGGACACATTAAATGCTAAGAGGCTAGAAAAGTGTAATTCTGCGTAATGAGGTGCTCGATGTCCACCGTGTTAGAGGTTACGAAATTACAGACAGCATTTTGAAGTGTTCCGAGTCAAAGAAGAGTCATAACATCCAGGAAGAAGAAAAAGGAGTAGAAGAATAACTCAGGCTGCTTTCTTACTGATTTTAGTAAAAGCTAGCTAATCATGATCCTAGTGCCTTTGAGACGACACTTGATGCCAATTTAGTGAGAAAGACAAATGACTCAAAAGTAAAATGACCCGGGACATTTATGAGAAAAATAAGTTCAAATTTATGTCCATTGCCACTCACATCAGCACCTGCCTTATTTATAGTGACAATCATAAAACAAACACATAAAAATCCTTCAGACCAGGTTGCGTGTCTACTATTTAGGGAGGAAAGTAATTTGACAATACTGCAGCAAAGAAATCTTTTAATATTTGTAAAGCCTCCGTATTTCAACTATCTGAGAACTTCACCTACAGTATGCAGATTTATTAATAAAAGCCACTTAAACACTTAATGTACTCAAGATTTAAACCTTTAAAAAATTTGAACCTTTCAACCAGAGGAAATAACTTCTATTCCAATTTATAATCTCTGTTGGCTTCAGAATTAAAATAGCTCCACCCTTAAGAACACAAACCCACAAAATTCACTTTTCTCCAACCCATAAAATAGGCATGATATGAGCGCCCCCTACTGGTATAACACTATTCCCACTGCAGGAATCCAGCGAAAAATAACTTCTGTGATTACTAGTATAAAAAGAAAAAAATTGTAATTCAGTATTAAAAAAGAGGAAAAGCTAGACAAGTGTTTAAAAAACTGAGCAAAAGCCAAAAAAAGCAGGAAAACAACTCTTCTCATTTTATAATAATCTCTGTAAAAAAAGGATGCAAAAGACATGTTTACAAATTCTAGAGAGCACCTGCTTAAGCCCTACCCAAGACAGACAGAGTGTACTAAACAGCTGTCACTCAAAAATGGTCTTAGGTCCTCATTCACATTCAGACATAGAGCCAGCAGAGCTTAATTGCAGTGATGCTTACATACGGATAACAGAGCTTCCCCCTTAGCAGCACCTGCGAAAGCTGCAGGGTTTAGAGAAATAAAATAAATTAAGTAGCACCATGGAGGCTGAATAAAGTTTGAAGGCCTTGGGGTTTTCTGCTTTGGGAAGTGATTTCTATATTGCTATGTGAACTGTGAAACTAAAGGTGGAAGTCATAAGTTTTATATTTCAAGCCACTCAATTAGTTGTCTCCAGAGCAGAAAATCCAATGTGAGAGAATCAATGACGAATGTAGGTAAAGTGCTATTGTGGGGACATTCACAGTGACAAAGCAGGGGAAATGTTGCAAAGGTGTTGCTGGTGATAGGCTGTTACAGACAAAAAATACATAATGAAAGAAACAGAACTCCTACTCTTTGAGTCAGCAGAAGGGAGCTGTTTCATGATATTTGCTATATTTGTAAGGCTGCAATTTGATTATATCTGATTCTGCTATCACAATCTGTTACATATCCTACATAGAACATAAATACGTAAAACCATTTAAAGGCCAAATTATAGAGCAATCTATTTTTATATTTTACCTTTTACTGCCATACCAGTGATGATGCTGAAATCATATAAATTTTAAATGGTAAGTGAAAAACAGAAACATCAATATATACAGGCTCTATTGCAAGGCCACTAGTCGAAAACTCCAAGAAAACATCAGCCTGCCTCCCTCTTGAAAGCCTTAATAAAATCACCTTGCATGAATAGAATAGACTCAGTGCGTGGACTTTGGTTTTATAAATGATGCTTTTTATGAAAATTGTGTGTGTTTTAAAAGTAAACCTATGTGTTGATTAATGTTGAATATTATTGGAGAATTTGAGGCCTGCAAAAGGAGATTCTTCTCTTTTTTCCTTCTCCTTTTCATATACTTCTTTATGGTGGCATGGAACCTTTTCTTCTTTGTTGACACCAACATCAATATAGAAAGAATAGCAAAAAAAAAAAAAAAATTGAGCAGACTTGGGCCACCTTCCTACCATCTGTACTGAGCCACCATTCCACGGTCAGATCAGGATCATCTTTTCCTCTTTGACCATAATATTCCTTGTTGCTGGCTCTTTGGCTTCCATTCCTGCCCCCCCTACAATTAATTCCCCACGTAGATGCCAGGGAATATTAAAAAAATATTAGCCAGATAATATTACTGCCCTTCGATTTTTCCTATGACACTGTGAACAAAATACAAATGTATTGCTTTTCTGCTCTCCTCACATACCACTTAATTACTGTGGTAAGTTTATCTCCTCTTTAGTTTTAGATTTCACTAAGGTCTCACTTAGGGTCTTAGCAACTTGCTCTCCCTTTTGCTCTGAATACCCTGTCTCTGTGTCTTCAGGCACTTTGTTCCTTCTTATAATGAAGGCTTCGGTGAATACCTCACTTTGTGTTAAGGAACCTTCTTTACTTTCTTAAAAGTAATCATCATTCTCTGAAATATTCTGGCTCATTTATTTGTATCTAAAACATGGCTGACAAAGTATAATAATGGTATTATACTTTGTGTCATATCAACAATTAAGTATAATAATATAGTAATAAGTAATATTATCAATAAATACTAGCAGATTGAAAACTCCCAATAAAAATGTGTGTATATGAGTGTGCATATGCAAGCTGGTGCACACAGGCAACTAGTAAGTCAAAGTCACATCACCCAAGATGAAGAGCATAAAAGTTTCTACAACTAGTGCAAAATTTCCACTTAAAAATGTTACTCTCAAATGAACAAATGCTTGAGATATTTTAATACAAGATATTATACTTTCCTACTTTAAATCACTGACTTTAAAATACATGCCAGGAAACATGTGAAACAACAGAAAAAAGGGAAATTTTCGAGTCCCAGGAGCATGGGTATAAAATTCGACTTTGTCATTAACACGGTATGGCAATAATTCTTGTCATACAAGTAACAATTTTTGTCTCTCTTGTTTTCTTCAGGGGACAATGGATATGATACATCTCATCTGAAGTTATAGCAAGTATTTAATATATGGTTATCAAATAACTCATTTTATAATTAATGTAATTTATAACTGAGTACTATAAAGTACTCAAGTACTCATTAATTTCTTAATAAAGACAGTGTAAACTGTATGGATGTTGGGGATTTACACATACACATAAAGGCAGTGATGTGTATCAAGTGTTTTCATAACTGCCCCATTTGAAAGCAACACAGTTAAACTTAATATACTCTTTTAAACAGTTTTCCATGTATTGTTTCCTCCCCCAATAACCTCAGGGAGTAGTAGGCAACTATTGTATTTTACTTTTGTGTAGTCTTGTCCCAGAGGTACAAAAATTAGAGATTTTTGTTGAAAGGAACGCTCCCTCCGCATTATTAGTAGATGTGGTGTGCTAGAAATGTCACAAATAGCACTTTATAATTCTCAGCTATTTACAGCTGAAAATTACTTAGGAAAAGTTAGAAAAATATCTCTGCATTTAGAAAATTTTAAGTCTTGGCTTGAACAAATGCATTCTGGAAAACTATTCAGTGTAATGGAGCCCCTTTCATAAGCTCATTGGTTAATTTGCTGTTCACTGAAATGAGTTTTGTCATTTGTGATTGCTGGTGATGGGAGACACACCTGTCTCTTGTTTGTGACACAGTGGGATGTTTAGATAAGTCCAATCAAATGAAGGTTTTAAATGATAGTTAAAATATAAAAATTAAAGTTCTAAAATTTGAGTGGAATTAAGTGACTTTAAATCTGATTTTTTTTCTCTTCTTTCCCAGACATTTTTTGCATTCACTCTGTGCCTCTTACCAAATTGTCCTACTGTCCTCCCTCCCCTCAGGAATTGTCCCTACTGAGAGGACTGACAAGAATGGCTTGAGGGCCCATTCTGTCTTATGACATAGCCACTTTCTGTTTTGAAACTTAAACATATTGTCTAACATGTACTCAAGATTCATCCAGAAATATATGATAGCAAATGAAAAAAAATTGGAATATAGACCTTTCAAGGACTTTCCTTATAACAGATTACCTTTCTGTAAAAATTCCCAAAAGATCTGCATTACGAGAGTTAAACATCTGTGACACAGCTGAGAAAGGAGAATTCCTTCAAATTAATGAAAATATTTTCCATACAGAAATTATTTTATGCTTCAATCTTGAGGCTTTAAGTGCCTTCAGTCTAGGATTCTAGTGGAAATTTAAGCATCTACTCAGGGATGGGTCTCCCTAGTCTCTAGGTGCCCTGAAATAGGGAGGGCCCTCTAATGAGCCACAGGGCCCAGGAGACAAAAGGATGGGGTTGGGAAGAGTTTCCCAAAGTGCATAGCATAGCTTGCTGTTTCCTTTGATTTTTAATATCATCATTTAAGAAAAATGATTCTTGTTCAGCTCTTCTTTGAAAACAGTTTAAATAGAATTTAGCTTTTCCTACTCCAAGACTTTTCAGTCCTACTTAAGGCTTAGGTACCCAATCACATCTTTTCCAGAACTTAAGTTTCCAGAGTGAGGCTTTCAGAGCTAAAACTAGAAAAATCCCAGGCATATAGCAACTAGTTGGTAATTATATGTGACTCTTCAAAAAGAGTCAAAACATGCTGTATTTCTCAACCTCATTTATCTGGCTTAACCCATGGTACAGCAGCATCACAAGGCATTCAAATTCTACGGGGAAAATTTTTTAAAATGCTAGAATAGAGGAAGGTTGTCTAGATCTCTGTGTCAGCAGAATGAACACTGATTTCAACCTTCATCTTGTCTGCTGGGGAATAAAAAACACTATTTTTCGTAATGAAGTATCCGCTATCAACATCAAATATTATTTTGATGGGTGAGAAAAATGTGCTTATGGTTGAGTTTGGATGACAACCTACATCTGGAACACTTTTTTCCCCCCTTCTCAAAACATATGTACAGCAGGTATAGAAACAATCAAGGGGAGAAATGCATTATGTAAGTATGTACTACATGTGTTAATATGAAATGAAATTTAGTTGAGTTGGAATGCATAAAATCAATATAGTATATATAATTATAAAGCAACTCAGAATTCCAGCTCTTTTGTTCCTGACTTGAGCATTGGAATATCTTCTACATCATGTTAAAAAAATCACAGCTTTTTCCTTCTTCTGACATTATGGATTGAACTGTCCTTCTCTCTCTTTCACCAGGCTGTTCTACTGTCTTGTTTCTCCAAACTCTCCTTTTTATCCTCCACAAATATCTTTTATATCTGAGTGCAACATCACAACACTGCTCCAGATTCATTTTTAGGGGGTAGGGATAGAAAGGATTATAAGAGCATGAAGAAGAAGTATAAGGGGTCCAATTTGAGCTTGGCAAAAGAAACAACCACTCTGCAGATTTCTTGAGAGATAATGTCTACAATGACACTCCCTACTCCCATTCTAACTTGAGAGTCATAGCTATCAATTATGGGAAAGTAGAAAAATGGTATCTACGTTCATGGATTCATGAATTAATCGCATTTGTTGTAGTTGACATCATTCATCTTCATTCATCCCTTAATTTAACAAATATTTATCAAGCACATACTCCATGCCAGATCCAGTTCTACGAAGCTCTGCAGTCTTTACTTTCAGTCTGCTGAGAGTAATAAGTTAAAGCTGAAGCTCACAGAGTTCTACTCCTTCATGTCACAATTAAAAGTTTTACTTGGCTTGAGAAAGTAATATGAGTTTTTCATTTTTCAAGTTATATTATTTGGTGGGTGAAGTATATTTATCTGGTATAATCACTATAGTTCTCTGAAACCTAGAAAAAACAGGGTCTCTCCACACATACTGGTTCAATGTCAAATTAAATGAAGTCATCAAATGGATTTCCAAATGATTCTATTCTCTGGCCAAAGCCATTTGGTGTTTTAATAAGTAATTTGGATGTGGAATAAAGTATTCACATAGGGTAAAATTACCTCAATTACCTACAAACTAACTAGAATCCTAAAATAACTTCAATTTTTTTCTTTGCACACCACTTTTAGGATAATGGAGTCGAACACAAATGAACAAATTGACATACTGGTATCAGATGCTATGTACTTCAAAAATAAAAAGAATGCAAAAAAATATGCCTCACAGGCTAAGCTTGCAGCATATGTTTTTCAAGTCTCCTCTTGAATTTTCTTGACATTTTTAAGTCCTTGATATGAAAAATAGTGCTTAATTTTTAGGTTGTATTAGGTTTACTGGTATCTTCTTGTCTTTTTTTTTTTGGTGGAATGGATCACATTCTTACTTTTTTATTATTGCTGCTTTTCAGTCCTCTTCTTTGAAGTCAAAATAATTCTATACTCATTTTAGTATGTAGAATCCTTCATTTTCAATTTTATCTTAATATTTCAAATAACTGAAACTGCAGCATGAAAATGTGAATGGGAACATTTTGGAATTTAGGCACTTTTTTTTTTTTTAGCATTAATACCTTGGCTCAGCTGAGCAAATATCCAATGAGCTACTACAGGCACCAGGTTTTGTGTTCTGACACACAAGTATTAATACTAATCAGTCCCGGACATATATACATAGATTATTTCAATGAATCAGATTGGTGGGGTGTAAAGTAGAATTGATAAGAGATACTTAGTTCAACCAGTGGATTGAAAAAAAATTATCCTGAAGAATATGATCCCTAACTGAGTTTTGGAAGATGACGAATTTTTAGACAAATACATGAAAAGCATTTCAGGAAGAGGAAAGAGCATTAGAAAAACCCAGAAATCAACTGATGGCATTGGTTAATGATCTGTTCTCAATGCAAGATTGTACCTGAGTGTCAGGACTGAGGTGTAGAAGATGCGTGATAAGGATGGAGAGGCAGGAACTGAACCAATTCCAGAGGCCTTTGAATCTCCTACTGAGAAGACTTTTATCCTACAATTGACAGACAGCCATTTTGAAGTTATAAGCAGAGGAATGGTATGTTTAAATACGTATTTTATATAAACAATTCTGGTTCTGCAAATAGAAAAATTTTAGGATAAAAAGAATAGAAGCAAGAGAGTGATTTTCCTGGAGGCATATATGAGAGATGTCTCGGGGATGAAGTGGGCGATTGTGGAGGGAGGGTCTGAAGATACAGATCTAAGAACCATTCACAATACAAAGTCCACAAAGTGTGCCAATTTATAGGGTTGAACTTGCTTTATAACTCTGCCACATTCTGTTTCAAAGCGGGTCTCAGCATAAGGGAGCTAGCTCTCTTCATGAAAGGCCATGGGAGTTTCCTGAATCAATGCCTGGACGTGGTTGGACAGCCTGGACTTCAAAGGTAGTGTGAGCATGAACCTTCAGAATATAACTACTTAATATCATGATACTCTTTAAGATGCAGTAAAATAACTCTACTACTAATTCTTCTCTTTTCTTTAAACTGCCAGCTGTGTTTCTCTTTAATTATATTTTAAAATAACACTACTTTCAAAGATAACCACATTCAAGCTGCTATTATGGTTGTTTTTTGAGCAACTGAACAAAATCCCCAGCATTGTGAAACTCTCCAGCCTTCAAGGATTAGATCTCAAACTACAACACGAGGCTCAAGAGGGCTAGAAAAGACAACACTATTTAGCTCCACATGTCCTTTCACTGAGTTGTCACCACTGCCACTTAGATCACTGTGTCAGAAATTCTGGGCACCAAAGGTCATGTTTTCCTGTGAGTGTCATGGTCTCTGGAGAGAACAGTCAGTTCATCTGGAATGATTCTTGATCTATCTAAATGCTTACAAGAGCATGTAAAATCTCTCAGTGCACCCAGGACCAAACATTTGCAGAGAACACCATTTTGTGTAGATGCAATTATAGAAATGAGTTCTCTTTCAAATTGACTCCACTACCTTGTTCTTTTTGTCTGTGGCCTTCACCAAAAGAAGGTAATGACAGAACAGTACCCCAGTCAGACCAGAGGAAAAAAGAATGAGAACATAACTGGAAAAGGATAGAAAACGGGGGGAAAGCTAAGTTTCTAAGGCAAACTAATTAGGAATGAATCCATTTTAAATGATCCATCTGCAGAACAGGCTATTGAAAGCATCATACCAACCTGATTTAAAGTCCAGTAAATTTCCTTTTTATTTTTCTCAGAGAAAGATCAGCAACAAATACGCAATTAAAAGATTTTTCAGAGCCAATTTACTAACTGACAGGTACTGGAATAATTATTTTGGTTTAAATCATGGAGCTAGGAGTTTAAATAATAATATTATTTAAACATATTGTTTTCTATTTATTCCTGGATTATTTACCAGAGAAAATGAAATTCTTTGTTAAGTACACATTGAAAATCATACACTACAATATGTATTGTACATTTAATTCAGCAAAAAAAGCTATATTTTCAAATCCAAATTTGAAACCAATTCAACACAGTTTGGCATGCACTGCAGCATGCAGAGACATTCCTATGCATTAAACACAGTCTGAGTACAACGGAGATTTTCTGCTTGCTTAAAAATATCAAATGAAGAGAAATGTATTTTAAATAAAACCTCCCAAATGTAAATACCTTAAGAGATATAATTATGGATTTAACTACAACAAAATCTAGGACATTTATTCAATAAAGACTCATAGACAACATTCCTCACATGTGTAGCAGAGTGGTACATCTAAGACACACAAGAAGTCTGCTAGAGAATATGCCACAAACTTGAAAATCAAAGAATAGAAACTTCATGTTTTTCTTTTAATTGCAGAAATCTCCTCAGTTCGTACCTAACTCCATCATAGTGCATCATCAAGGCAGCAGCCAAGGCGATCTTTCAAAATCCCTAGTTGGATTACAACATTCCTCTGTGTTCCACACTCTCACACGGGCTCTCAATTCACTCAATGGAAGAGCCAATCCCAGTGGGAATCTGCAGGGTCCTTGGGCCTCCTTCCTCCTCTCAACGAACCACCTTCTCACTCATTTTAGTCCTACTAACATCTTTGATCGTCCTGGAATATCTCAAACATGCATCTGCCTTGCAGATTCTGCATTTATAGGTTTCTCTGCCTGGAATGTCCTGCATGTACCTGCAGGGTTTGTTCCCTCTTCCCCTTTATCTTTCTCCAGGCTCAGGAGATCACCCCAAAGGTAATGAGCATACCTTGTAACAGTCTATATTCTTCTTTGTTTTGTGTTTACTAGTTGTGTCCCTTCACAGCTATAAAGGAGGGGACTTTGTTTTGCTTCTTTAGTGTTTTATGGGTCTTACTGGAGGTCATGATTTCATGCCTGCATCTCTCTCCTCTCAGCTAGGAGTACTGCACTCCACTCACAGCTGAGTACCTCTTCGGGTCAAGTCTGCAGCTGAAGAGAGCCATCTGGCCTAACATACACTTCCTTTTGGGGACTGCCCTGAGGAATGGTGATCGATGGTAGGATGTAAAGGCCAAGTCCCATCATCTCAATTGAGCAGAACTCGTAAGGACCATCAGAGTTGAGAACTCCATACAGACTGTGCTCTGGCTTTTCTAAACTGTACCAGTTCAAATTTTCTTCTCATTCACACACATGATTCCTAGAAGCAACAATCAGTGAACTTCACACACACAAATCTCAACTTCAAAGTACCTCCTGGTAAATACTGACAGAATCACAAGAAGAAACTGAAGTAACTTGTGCAGGGTCATATGGCTAATTAAGTGGTGAGCCATGATCAAATCCACAGAATCTAGAGCTCTGGAGGTTGTGCTTTCAAACTTGCACTTGAGGGGGTACAGAAGGGTAGGGAGGTTCATGCTGCATTGCCCAGACTAACTTTGAATTATTGAGCTCAAGCAATCTGCCTCAGCCTCATTAGCTGATATTAATGGGGGGGGGTACAGAGGGTACCACCACGCCCAGCTTATTATTTTTTATCACAAATTTTAAGTATATCAAATACTTATAACAGAAGAGGAAGGGGAAGCAAGGTGGAAACAGATGAGAGTAGATAGATGGCAATCATTATATGCTATGAACTGAGAAGTAGGATTAACTTAAATAACAGACAATAACATGGACCATAGGGGGCTGAGTAGTCCATTGAATAGAACAGATGATTTCAGAAGTAAAAGTGAGAGTGGGCAAGGGGAAAGAAGATAACATTTAAAAATATTCATAGGATCACTAGTAGAAAGTATAATTTATATAAACCACAGAATCTGAGGTCTGGTATAGTCACTGCAAACAGTTAATACAAGAGGCAGGATAACCTTGAGTAAAATTTTCTTCCTTCTTGAAATTTCAGGGCTAGCTAGCTTAGCTACCGTATTTACTATTGAAACTCTACGTAAGATACTCATCCTTTCTAAGCTTTCTGATCTTCATTTAGGGCTATTGTTGTAATTAAATAAATCAACTGTTAGGGATCCTTCAAGCATTTTATAAATCATAGGGCATTTTAAGCATAATTATACAGATTTACCTAATTTATACTCTAATGTGTAACAGCCCTGTAGTACTATCTTTTCAACTATTTTTTTAAAAATCTCTTTCTAAAAGGCTCTGAACCACTTAAAATTACTTTGTCATGCTTAGAGCCTTAAGAGAAATTCTATCTTGTAATATACAGAATAGCCCATATTATAAATCACTTCCATGTCTGTTTTGTTGGTTTCCCATTGGGACAATATGTTGGCTACTATAGTTTTAAAAATAATTACTTACTGTTTCCAAATTTTTCACATTATTCCTTCTATATTATCTCTCCTCTGTAACTGAAGTTTCTGTGAATGTATTTATGTTCTATGGTGTGTATAAAAATTGAGATTTCACTTTCCTTCAAGGTTGTAGGGCTAGATGTCTCCTTTAAATACTAAAAACTATAATGAATTCATAGAGTAATCATTATCCTAGCATCAATATTTTAAATTATGGACTTAAAATTACTAATTAAATAATTCAAAATTTTAATTAATCTGTTTATAGAAATTATATTCTTAGAATAAATGAGAATAAAAGCAAAAGGTAACATAAGTTCTTACAATTACATCTTTAATTTTTTGAAGTTTAAAGTTCCTTGCTTATTATTAGTTTATTATGATCATCTTTCCTGTAAGTAGACATTATTCTGTTTAACTAATAAAATAAATGAACCTCTAAGGAGGTGGAGAGCTAAAAGTCTATTAAGTTTTCTTCACGCCAATTAAGAATCTAGAATGTGAATCTCTGGATTCATAATCCAAAGTCACTTCTATCATACTATACATAACAATTAAATCTCTTTCCCTACATAATTTTTAGAAATCCATAAGGATGACTCAGAAAAAGGTTTGTAGCATCCATTTCACATTCCCAATCAATCTCTAGAAATTCTGAAAACTATTACTGCTCTACTGGAAGAAAAATATTTTTATTTGCAAAATGGTATTCATGTGTGAAATAAACTACCAATACAGGCATGCTGAAAGTAAGTTCCCTTCTCTGCCCTTTTCATTTTCCATCATTCTCACTTTGTTCCCCTCCTTCTGTTCACTTATGTTTTTCCAACATTAATATCCATTACATGTTCCTCATTTATTCTACTTCTACATTGTTACTCCATTTCAATAATGCTTCTCTTTGAAGTAAAGATAAAGTAAGATAGATCCCAACCTATGAACAGCTGAGTTTAGACTTCAATTCAGGTTCAGATGGCTATCAACTCATCTCCAGGCAGAATAGCAGCTCTGAGGTATAGGACAGCAAAAGGAGTCTCTTTTTACCTTTATGATTGCCTTGGAAGATACTCAGACCCTGCATACTTAGTGGAATTTCATTATTGAAACAGCATTTCAGCTGAATTTCTTACAGTTGATGTCTGTTAGACTTTGGCTGTAATGTGAACCAAACCCAGTGTGGAAAAGAAATATGGTGGGGCGTGTTGTGTTGGCTAGGACCTGACATGAAGTGGAAGGACAGGGAGTAAGTGAAGCAGCATGAAAGAAACACATCACTTATTACTTATCCTTATATGAGAACATTTTATAGGATGAATATTCAATTCCTTATTATTTACAGTCCTTGTAACATTTTTTTTCTGCAGGAGGTTATTTTCCTTCTCCTAATTATAAACATAATTTTTCCATTGTATACTGGGAGGAACTTTATATGCAGTCTCCCTGAGTGTAAGGAACTGTGATCATATTTATCATTGCATTTCCATAGGTCCCAGGTTTTATTACACGTGTTCAAGTCAACCAAATTCCCATATATTATCAGATCTATATTAGAAGGAAAGACTTTTTTTTTTTTTTTTTTTTTTAAGAGAGAAGGACAGGGCTGGAGCAGTGGTTCAGTGGTTTTGGCACTTGCCTGGCAGGCACAAGGACCCGAGTTCAAACCCCAGCACCACGTACACAACTAAGTGTTGGAGCAACTAAGGCCATGTGAAAAACTAAATAAAGTTGTTTCTCTTTTTCTGTCTCTCTCACTGTCCCTCTCTCTTTATAAAAAAAATTAAAAAATAAATTAAAAAAAGAGAGAAGGACAGTGTGTGTGTGAGAGAGAGAGAGACAGAGAGAATCAATTTTTATTCATGGCTTTTGTTGCTCTGACAGTTGTGTATGTGAGTGCTGGGTTTGAACCCGTGTACTTGGGCATGCCGGGCAAATGCAGTAACCACTGAGCCACACCTCCAGCCCCAGGAAAGAAATTTTTAAAAAATGATTTCTAAGTTGTCAAACTTCTTACACATATGTCAGTTTTTAGCAATGCACATGACCAGAAACATCTACTATTTTTTTGCAATGGCATCCCTTCTTGCTATACTGACAGTATATGCCAATGTTTTAATTATAGACATCTTGAGTAATATAAAGGTAATTTGCAAAGAAAAAATTTTTAGTACTTAAAAATAATGTCAACTGGTTTTTGACACTAAAGTTATGATAACAATTACATGGAAAATCATGTGAAAATGAGGCTTTCTTTCTAAAAGTAATATATGTAAGAATAATTTGACTTGTTGCTGTACATAGTTGACATTAATCTATTAAAAACTTTTGTAGACCTGTACAACCACATAAAAGTTTTAAACAGACCATGCTCCCTTTTACCTCATGAAATAAAAATATACCCACTGGATCTATGCTGTGTGTCTTAAATACATTTTATTTTTATGATTATTATCGTATCACCTCCTGTGTTAGTAAAATTTAATTGTGGATTCTATCTTATGTGCAACAAGATAGCATGTTTACAATTATTTTAATAGTCACAATAGAGTTTTATTTTTACTGGAATTATTTTTATATTTACGAATCTAGTAAAAGTCTAAATAATATAGAAGCACTTTGAAAAGAGTAATGGAAAACATTTTTTATAACCTTGGCTTTATAATAAGACTGAAATATATGGGAGAAAAGCAGGGGTTAAAATGATCCTTGAACACCCACACATCCCTGGATTTTGAGAGGAGGCATCTTTAATACTTTTTCTTCCTGCAGTATTTGTTGCTTAAGGAAGTCTGTGGGTAGATAAGAGGTTATTATCCCTCCTACACACACCCAATTTCTTATTTACAACATTAAATCTCCATATATATAAGTACTTGAGAACACTAATCCTTTTTGTTCTATCACTTTCTAAAATTCCTTGGAATTTTATCTAAACATTACCTTCCTACAGCACACTTTATGGTTAATTATAGCTTATCCCGAATTTTTTTTTCAAATGTGAGTTTATCCAAAAATGAAACCTGAATGAAGTATGACTTTCTAACCAAATATTATTCTTTTGAAAACAGAATTCCATAAACAAACCTTATGTTGAAAACTAATAATGCAAAGTTATTTCTTATAAGTTTTCTGAAATACCAAGAGAACTGCATACAATCACTGAAATGGGAAGAGCCAGGCTTCAACATTTGCTTTTTATTACTCTACAAATTACCCATATGGATGAAAGAACATCTGTAGATCATGTCAGAGACATGACAAACATGTTTTACTAATAAAGTTAACCAGTTGAAATTTTCATCTGAATGAATGGATCAATAGTTAAAGATTTTTAAGCTCTTATAAAATGCATCCAAAGAAGTTAACATAAATTTTAAAACCTATATATCCCTTTGATTTTCAATTAAAATGTTTCCTCAAATACAATAAATGACATGGATGCTCTTGTACAAATGAGCTACGTTTAAATTATTTTAAAAATAATTAAGTCTAATCTTCATTGCTACTGCAATACTCATTCATTTTAAAATAGGGGACAATCAAAAAAAGTAAAAATGGATGTATTTTATAATGATTTCAAATCTGGAGGTTTAAAAATGTCATTTATGATAGTCACACATAATAAATGTTCTCCAAGTAAATTTGTTCACTTCACTATTCAGATCAATGCACTGCACTTGGGAATTATATTAACTTTTTGTTAAAATAAGAAACTGAAAAAAAATAACCATTAACCTTTCAAAGCACTTGCAAAGATGACCCAGTTATTAATTAAACATATCATTTGGAATATATTCTATAGACACCAACCAGTTAGAATAATCTCCAGATAAAATTGTTAGATTAGTCAAACAATCACAGGTTATTTAATTACTTCAGGGTAAGTCAAAGAAACTGATTCTGGAACTCTGATGCCTTGGTTGTAGGCACTGTATCAAAATACATAGGCAAATCTATTCTTTGTATAGTAGAAGTAGCAATTCAAATATATTTTATGTACAACTCAAAGGTTATGTGAATTAAGTTTTTGTGTTCCACCCTAATTCTATTTATTGATTTTTGGCATCTTGTAAAAAAGATGTTAAATAAAATTAAAATCATTTGTATTTCAGAGCACAGTAACATGTAGACTAGAGAAAGAAAGAAAGAAAGAAAGAAAGGAAGGAAGAAGGAAAGAAGGAAAGAAAAAAGGAAATATAATGATCAATTCCATCAAAAAACGCCAATATTTTACCTCTAATTTAGAAAAGTTTCTTCAGCTAAGAATAAATACACATCACCAAAATTTTCAGAATAACAATTATTCAAAAGATAAAACTCAGAATGAATGGGTTTTATGCTCTAGTTTTCTCTAAATTAAATATCTCTTAGAAATTGTGTTTCTTTTTTAATCTAAATTACTATAAATCACCTATTATTGAAAGGAAGAGAAAAAAATTAAAGAAAACAGGGGAAGAAAAGTACTTTCCAACTGATATATTATCCATATGTTATAAAGTAAGTTATAAATGTCATACTCATGAGATTAAAATTATTTCCTAAAAAATTCAGCCTTACTCAGATCACAAGATAACATAATGAACCGAAGATTTCAATATAAAATGCAACAAGGAAGACTGAATTTGACTTCACTTTCATTTACATGTAGTAACAACAGTGAATGAAAACTAGTATCTGAAACTGGAACTCCATCTTATCATGTAAAACAAGAAGAATGAGGCATGATATGATAGGAGATGCAATCTAACAGGAAGGTAAATAAGATATCCTATGTTCTGTGGATTGTTAGTTTTCTTCCTTTTTATTTATTTACTGTTAAGATGCTAGAAATTGAGCAAGACTTGTTGGAGGAACAGTGGAACAGTTCAATCTCAACACAATATCCGCCAAATCAGATAGTCTACACATAAAACTAAATAGCTGGAGATATACAAAAGTCTTCATAGAAATTATTTTCTTATAAAAGCAGCATTTAAAAAATTGAATGATTGCTTAATATTTAAATGATGAAACATCTACTGGAGGAAATGCCTTTTTTTCTTTTCTATTTATTTAATATTTAATTTGTTCTCTAAGCTCATCTTTTCAGTCTCTAAGGAAGCTTTCTTGAGAATAACATATTAATCAACCAGACTGGAGATGGGGGGTCAACTTCACTTTTTGAAGTAAAGAAAGACTGTCCAATATCAAGTGACTATTCAGTGTTGTGTGAAGTTAAAATACAGTCCATGCTTGAGTCTAGACTTTTGTTCAGTTTCAATCTCGGTGGGGAGAAATGAGCTTCAATATCCTGCTTTAATTGTGTTTTCTAGGTATAACTTATCTGAAATACATAAGGCACCTTAATAAATCTTCAAATGTTTCCAAATTAATTAAATGTGCATTAAAGATCTGCTTTTCCTAAAGGACAGTCAGTAGAGGAAAGGGACTAAGAGATGGAAGGGAGGGAGGAGGAAATGCTGGGAGTGATATTGGCCAAATTATTTTGTCATATTGTTTGCACGTACGAATATGTAACAACAAACCCCATCAATATGTACAACTATAAAGGACCAATAAAAATATGGAAAAATAAACAAATATACCTATTTTAATTTTCCCTAAGGAAAAAAAAAGATTATCTGCTTTTTCTGAAACCATGGCCTTCTCTTATCTTTCATGAAACTATGCTAAAGGCTTTAGGTATGCCAAAACCTGACTCTGAATCATACATTTATTATTTTTCAAAAGACTTCAGAGTCCTTGAGATTTTTATATTTTTATTAATATTTTGTTGTTAATATTGAAATTATATCTTGATTTTTGTTTTTGTTTTGTTTGGTGCATATAGTAGTAGAATTTCATTTCTTCATTTGGAAAAGCACATGAGACATTTATGATAAATTTATATTAGAATCTTCATTTGGTTCTAAGTACAATGGTTCCAACTTTTAAAGTTTCTACCTTTCTCTTACAAATTTTCATAAATAAAATTAATGATAAAAACATGTATTTTATTTTTGTTAAAATAAACAAAATGCTAATGTAATCAAGAAGCAAAAATATCTTATTTTCATTGCCTTAAATCTTGTTTTACATTTTTTACTTTTATGAATAAAAGTTCCTTTAATTTCAAATTACAGATTTGATAATTAAGACCTTGCCTATATGATAGTTGTGTGTGTTTTAATATTAGTATTTGGGCATTGAGGAAAGTATTATGTACTTTAAAAATGCAATATTTAAATGATTTCTTCATGAAATCTATCTGCCCTTACAAATATGCTTGGAAGCTTCTGTTAGGAAGCTTTGACATTCTGCTTCTCTTTCTCAAGAATCTCTCTCTCACAACTAAATGAACAAGGAAGAAGAAATGGAGATAGAGTATGACTGACAGACTAAATAATTTGCGTGGTATATAATTTACTTAGCAAAGAGAATGATTTTTTTTGTATTCTCTTTTCCTAAAATGAAAAATGCAAATGTCTTAGAATACCGTAATGGAATATACATAACAAAATATCCATAATATAGCCACCTGTGATTTTTCAATTTAGAAAAATTGTAAGCTCCTACCTCCATCTCCAGATCCTGATCCTGCATCTGGAAAAAACAAAACAAAACAAAAACAGAATTTATATTCACCTGAAAAACATTTAAAAATACGACTTTTTAAAGTTCAAGTTTACTTTCTTAAGACTGTAATATCATTGTGAAAATTACTGACATGTATAATCACATCTATTTGTTAATTTCTACTAACATAATGAATAAAATAAGTTTCCTATCACTCTTATTCTTAAACTTTATGAAAAAATATTATCCAACTTTGGGAAAATTCATAAATCTGACTATACAAAATCCCTCATATTTTTATTTAATCAGTCTGAATTTAGAAACTTTAACAACAAAAAATTAAAAATGAGATGATTTTTAACAGTAAGTTTTTTAAAACCAAGCAGTCCAATATGTGCAAATAAACTCACAAAGTTTTTATTCTTGCAAATCTCATATGTTCAAAGAGAAAAAGACTAAAAAATTTTTTATGTAATTTATACTGTCTACAAATGCCACAATTGTTGATGATTCCATCTGCAACTAAACCGTTCTTTGTTTTGAAATAGAGGAGTAAACTTGTGTCGTTGTGTTTAAAATTAATATATATATATATAAAGTGATACTGGAAGAAAAAATATCACCCCCCTTCTGAATCTGTCTTTCTCTACTTCTCTCCCATCTCTTCCACATGATCAACTGGCTAAAGTTGTCTATTTCTGGGAACTCAGGATAATTCAGTTTTCTAGTTTGAGTCAAGAACACTGTGTTTACATCTGCTTTCACTTGTTGCATGTAGACATCATCTTCCCTCTGCCTCCCAACTTCTTTGCATTCTAAATACATTTAATTATGTATTTGTAATGTCAACAATAGGAATGTAATTAATATCCTATTAAAATCATCTGTCAGATATGCCATCATCCCACAATGAAACCTGAGTTCAAGATATGTTGTTACTTCTATGAATTTTTATTTGATGTTTTAGTCCAATTGAAATAAAACATTACTTCTATTTGTCTGCCTCTATGACATTTATTGAGAGACACTACCCAGAAAGTGTGAGGGTTTGTGAAAAATCCAAAGAAAGTTGATGCACATGGAAGAACGGATGCCTACCACAGATAGGTAGCCTTATTAGTTCTCCATGTTATGGCATTAACATGCCAGGAAGGAGCAGCACTTAAAACTGTTCATCTTGGTAGAGACTCACATTAACTAAATTCACAGGTTCTAACAGTATATTATATCAAAATGTTAATTCAATAATTGGCAAGCTAATTGGTAAAAACAATTTATAATAAAAATACTTCTTAGTAAATATAGAACAATACAAACATTTTAATCATGTTTAGATAGTTTAATAATAACAGATCAAGAAAGGCTGATGCATTAATCTCCATTATCAGAGAGTATTCCTGCCAACTGGACTGATAATCATAAGTCAAAGTATCATTTCTTTTGGAAAGACAGATGCTTGAATGGTTACTGTTTGCTAAATCTCCCTTTACTCTCATAGATAAAATTTATCAATGTTATTTGAATTAATTTAAAAGTTTAATCCAATATTGCTTATATTTATCAGGAACTAAATCACAAGCTATAGTATTGTAGTGTTAATACATCTACCTATGTTTAAATTGAATGTACAGATTCTTTGTTATTTTTTACTAAAATCATAAATTTCTGTATAGCAAAGTGTGGGTCATCTTTCTATACCTAAATGCACACAAGAGGAAATGTATACAAGTTTGTGGGTTTCCAACTCCAAACCTTACTCAGTGGATGACACAGGAATGTTACTTAAATTTCCTAGGCTATTCTTTTTCTATTCAATGGGCATAGTAATGCCTATTTTGTTGGGCTATTTTGAGGCTAACTGCAAAACAGCTTATTTTAAATGTTTAACCACTGTCTGGAACATAATAATTAATATGTTGAGTAAACATCTTGCCTATTCGTTGATAGGTTTCTAACAAATATGTAGCCGAGGAAAACCAGAAAATAAAAGTAGCAGTAATATTTTGGTTTATGTTTCCCATATGTTTCTAAATATTCAAGGGACATGTCCTAAGGCAATTTGTGTTTGATTTGATCCAAAATAAACAGCTAGGGAAGAAAAGAGGAAAAGATTGGAAAAATGGTCACATGAAGTCCAAGTCATAATTGTGAAATAGGGGAAACATTAATGTTTTCTAAATTATGAGTCATCTTGGCAAGCCAGAGATAGGTAGCCTACTAACCACTTATTAGTGTAACAGAAATACCTAAAAAAAAAGTTATGCTTTTGGATCGGAATCTAGTCTCTCAGTCAATGCACTTCCCACAAGGCATAAAGTTAAAGTGACAGTGAGACCATCGAGGAGTCACACAAAGGGAAAACAATTGTGAACAAAAATAATATATATCTAAGTTAAATGAAACATAATAAATATAAAATTATATCTTCTGTGACCTTTTTATTCCTAGAGATAACAATTTGCCACCTTTAGTGAGTGTCAAACAGCAATAAAAAGTGAATGGAAAATCTATGAAGAAAAGAATAAGAATCCCTTTTAGATTTAAAAAAAATCTGATTCTCAGTTTATTTACAGGCAGACCTGGTTAATCAAAATTATTTTGGTATTTTCATTATCATTCAAATAAAAAATGTTTGATTTACTAGTCCGAGGAAAATGCACTAAGCAGAACTAGCTTACTAATTGAATCTGGTTGAATCTGAAGTGTGTGAATGAGCTTTGGACAGCTTACTCAATTGTGATTACATTTTTGACTTGGCAAAGTATTTATTTTTATAGTATAGCCAGCACATCAAAGACTAGAATGAAAAGACTTGAATGAATCAGGAGGACATGCTTGTGTGTGCTGAGAAGAACTTGGAGGCTGGCAAGTCAGAAAGAGAGATGGTTGCTAGCCAGTAACATTTGCCACAGCTTTAACTTCTGGCCAGTTTGTTGCAACTTGCCTCATTTGAAGACTGTTAGATAACCACATTTATATACCCTGATCTTGACTAAGCAAATCCTTCTCTCAGTACTCTGTGTCATTTGCCACTGACCTTCCTGGTTTCTGGGAGACAAAGTTTCTAATTTTTTAATTTCATTTATCCTAAAGTGTCATTTTTCATTTTTTTCTTTCTTTAGTCTGAGTTTTCCCATAACTAGGTTGCTTCTTGTTTCCTTTCTCTTTCGCCACCCCTGCAATGAAAGCAGCAGGCTGAGCTCCTTCTTTTTCCCTGCTGTGCAGGGGATGTCCAGGAGGCTCACATGTTGATGACTTTTATTTGTTATTTCTCACTCAGACCAAGTGTGCTCTAGCAAATCAGAAGCAGTAAAACACCAGTCCACGCTGCCTCATGACTGCTTATCCAAAAAGGACATTGGCATCCCGAGGAGAAAAGAGTACTTAAACTAAAACCAATACCAGTAAAGCCTGCACATCACAGTGAGAAACAACACCAATTCTCTTCTGTTCTCTTTTAGAAATCTTGGTAGTCTTCAGTATTTCTTTGAATATTATTAACCACTAATCAATAGGCTAAAGATAATCTTTTAAGGAATATGAGGCTTTTTTGCTTGTTCATTTTCCACCCTGTCACAGCCACCAAACATGCATCTTTCAACATAGTGTCCTAAAATAGAAATTCCTGTTATCTAAGAGGGGCATCTCAATAAAACAGACTTTTCCTGATACTATTCTCTACTTCTATTGGTAAAAGAAGTTTGTGTTTTATATCATTATCATTTTTCCTGAACATGCTTACATCCCTCATTCTCAGAAACAATGACTTTCCAGAAAAATTCCTCAGAATGACTTTCATGAGACACTGATGATTAACACAAGTGATTATGATGCCGTAAGTCTAATCTGGAGACTCAGCTCCACTTAAAGAATAGCTTTGTCAAGCTGAGCCATGCCCTTGTTTCTTCTGCCTGTAATGCTGCTAAGCTCTAACAACCACTACACAAAAGGAAAACACAAAAAGCTAATGAGCACATGAAGTCACTCTCCCCCATTACTTTCTTTATAGCATTCTTGGTATACAGCTAAGAAGCTTTGTAGAATCCCCTCAAAACTTTCCTCTAGCACATAATCACATTTTTCTAAACAAACAAGAAAACATAATTTGTGCATGCACAAATCGGTGTCTATATATTTGGTACCTGAGCATTCAATCAAGATTTCTAAATATACATAGTCAAGTGTCTGCACCTCATTAAATAACAAACTATTTAATTCTATCAATATCCTTATGATATAATTTCACTTTTGTTCAGAAGTGATTAAAATGTAAAAAGACAATAAGAATAATGCAATGCTTTGCACCAAAGAATAAGTGGTTTGTCTAGTCAATATATTGTCTGAATTATTTATTTGAAAGAAACACAAGACAAGATTTTTGGATTCAGTATCCACAAGAAGTTCCCATGCATACCTGTGGCACAAGATCCTTCTGACACCACAAGTATCTCGCTCTGCTGTTTGCACGCAGCCTGCCGCAGGTAACACTCATTCTGGTAGCTCTCCCCGTTAGAGCCACACACAGGCACATAGTCACTGTTGCACTGGGGAACACAGATGGAAGCCAATGGTTAGTGTTGGAGTCCATATCCCTTGGAAAGCCTGAACAAAAATAACCTCTTATAAAACAAACCACTGCCTTTATTTTCAGTGATGTCACAAAGACAATGTCATATCAACCAACCAGTCTTTCTGGTTAAGGTAACAAGATGTATCTAAATTGATCAGGTGATTAAAAACAAACTGACTGACCAAGTAGCGTGCAAAAGATAAAACAATAAATGTATCATTGTTATTTAACATTGTTTTTCTCATCTATAGCCCGCATGACTTTTTTTTTTTTTCCAAGAGAGAGGGACAGGGAGAGAGAGAGACAGAGAGAATCACTTTTATTTAGTTTTTCATGTGGCCATTGTTGCTCAGACGCTTTGTTGTGTATGTGGTGCTGGGGTTCAAACCTGAGTCCCTGCACATGCTAGGCAAGCGCTGCAACCACCGAGCCACTGCTTCAGTCCCCGACCCCCAATGACTATTGAAAAGAAGGTAATGCTTATCTGTGTTTGGAGCAGAAGAATGTAGCTGAAATACCAAAAATATCCTCAATTTTATTTTTTTTCCTATTAAATCTTAATCACTACAAATTTCTGAATATTCAGATGAGATATTGACTTACTAGTTAATTTTATATAACTTTCCAGTATTAGATACTGATGTAGATATAGTCTAGAGATAAGACTATGGAATACAGAGAAAAAAATTCAGCAACTCTGAAATATATGTAAACTTTATTGACTATTCCAAAGCATGCCTATTAATATGTCTTTCAGAAAGAGAAAAGTTCATGTTTTAAAACAACCTCATTGCCAAAAAGTACACATTTTTACAATGGAAATTAGGCAACCTACTGGGTATAGTCATCATAATATAATCACACTCCGAGGCATTAAAAATACTTGGCTGTGTCCTACACCTGCTAATTACACCAGGGATGTGATTATTTCATGATTATTACTACTGATGCACTTCATTGTTTAATTATAACAAATATAATGATCAAGATGATTATTTATAAATGCTTACCTATGCCAGAAACTAAGTAAGGAAAATCATGCATAAATTCATATAGAAAACACTCTTCTCTGTTCTACTTTTAACTGTATTTGCTGTAAAATATAATACATACAAAATAAACCAGTGATTTAGTGAGGTCACTAAGAAGGTTTTCATATATATATATTGGACTAAAGTATTTATGAAAAAAACTCAATAAGGTAAGAATCTGATTGATAAAAATCTGAGATGCATTTTAAGTTCTAATTTCTCATCATATCTATACTTCTGTATCCTCAATTAACTACTATGCTCTTTGCCTTTATATAATGATAGCTTAGTCATCCTGACAAATTTATAAATGGAATAAATCAATGTTCTGTGAAATGAAAGTTTCGGGAGTCTTGCTTTTTATCACTGAATAACTTTAATTTTGTATTTTGCTAACTAAAATCTACTTTCCTCTAAATAGTAAATCCAAATTGTATGACACTGATATGATGATGGCAATAATTGCTAACAGGAAGATTTAGTACATATTTTAGAAGACTTTTTCTTTCTATGATTTATAACATAGACTTTCTGGAAGCCTTCTATATAATAAATCCTTTCCACAGTTATACTATTCATTTCCAGACACAGTTATTTATGTAATTATATTTTATAAACACTAATTTAATCAAAACTTTTTTTTGCTAATCTTTCATAAATCTTTAGAGCAATAAGCAATTTACTTCTGATTTGGTGATATTTGTATAAAAGCTATCTTCCACAAGATGGATGGATAGATAGACAGACATATATAAGAGCTATCTTCCACATGACTGAGCATCTCCTTTGCTACTCAAGACAGAAGCCAAGAATGAAATGTCAGTGAAAAGCTCAGTTTTTCAATGAGTTGTGCTGAAGAGAAAACAAAGGAGTTGGAGCTCATACCAGAACCATGGCCAAGAAGCCAAGTGGATGGACAGGCCCTTGATGAATATGCTGCACTCATGACCTGGGATGAGAAAACATAGGAAGGATTTATGGGGCTCACTAACACTACAATGGAATCTGAGCACAAGGAGGAGAGATCAGAACGAAGGAAACATTATGGTCAACAGACTTGCTAACCCAGTTAGTAGACCTGTGAGAATGAAAACTGGTGTGGAGAGTTGGACTAGTTAACTTATCGTGTGTGGGTTCTGACATTCTTTGCCACTGGTTATCTTTTAATCTCCATTTAAAACTCCAATTAAAATGCTTATACAATAGATTATTTGGGTCCACATTTTCTTCTGCCCCATCCTTAAAATTTTTCTATTTAGCCTCCTTGTGCACTTCTGAAAAACACTCAATATAGAGTCAGTGGACCAGGAATGGGGAGGGAAGTATTTATTATCTCTGTCAAGTACTATTACACAATGCTGATATGCATCTTAAAATATCGAATAAACTGATAAAGTGTGCATATGTCATTGCTGAGAAATGTAGTAAGCCAAATGTGAACAGTGCTAAAACAAGAGCTGCCAAGTTCCATGCACAAGCCAAGGGGAGATTTGTATAGAGCTGAAAAGAGTTTAACTGTAGATTATCACCAGGATGCTTTTGGCCTTTAGTACGACGACTTGCACTCATTAATATGAGTAACACAAGGAGGGAACATACTCTAAATCATTAGAGTTCAAGAGTGGGGGTCAAGTCCTAGGATCTTCTAATTCTCTCAATGTCTTAGTGTAGACTTCATTTACATTACTCAATAATTATTCAACAAGTTTATAGTTTAGTTTCTCCTTTTGAGATGGTTAACTGGAATAATTGGGAAATTAACAAAGTTATGCTTTTAAAACATGGAATACTTTGGAAATCTCATTTATAAAAAGTAACATAATTTATTTGGCTTTTATGACATGCATCTTAACTAACAGTAACCATCTAACACTAACACCAAAATGGAGTTTCTAGGATTGGGTGGGGAAGGAAAACAGGATAACATTAAGCATAAAAATACACTAAATACTATATTAAAATATACCAAATTTTTGGAAATTGCTTTTAATAATAATCATAATACCCCTCAGTTTTATATGAAGTGACAAATTCATATGGGAAGTGACTTGCTAAAGGCCACCTAGTTGGCTGGTATAAGAAAAAACAAGACTCAAGACCAGATGGTTGGGTCCATAATGTTTGTGTTGTACAAACTTCTTCTCAGGGGAAAAGTGATCCTGTTTTGTCTAAGATATTTTTAAAATCTTATTTATTTTATAAATATGATTTTCAATAGAATGATTTTGCTCCAAAATTTCTTCATTGCTTAAGAAATTAACAATCTACCACATTAGTGGATTCAAAAACTTGACACAATGGAATATATGGAATTCATTTTTGCTACAAAGGAAAAAAATGATGTTCAAAGGTTTTCATATGATGCATTGCTTGTTTGGTTAATAGGGATTTTTTTAGTTGAAATTTCAACATCCAGAAGCTGCGTATGACTTATATTTCATATATTGTCGGCACCTTCCACAGAGTCTGGCATGTAGAAGGTGCTCAACAGATGTTAAGTGAATTCTGTTATATCCCCAGTTGTCAAAGGCTTAGGAAGAATGGCTTGGAATATGGTACATTTTTCTTCCATGAGAGAAAAAAGATTAAAAAAACTCTGCATATATTACAGTCCCTTGATCATCCCATAAGCAACCTTTACTTCCCTGTGACTGTACTTCCAAAATGTAAAAATTTTATGGTTTAAGAATGGGTAGGCCTATGACTATGGTGAAGTGACTATGTGGCTTCCTGGCATAAGTCATTTGAAGACAGAGCTTCTACCTCGCTTCCCCTCTCTCTTAGCATATTTGCCCTTGAGAACCAGCCAAGGACTATGAGAAAGGCCAAACCAGCCCATACAAAGAGATCAACAAGAAGAAGAACTAACGTTTCCAGCTGGTACTCAAACACAAGTTAGAACCCTGAGATGTGTAGAGCACCGAGTCTTTGAGTGAGCTCCCCAGTCCCTTTGCTATTGACAAAGGAAGCAGACACGAGATGTTTTCAATTAGTTTTGCCCAATTTCCGAGTCCTGAAAAAAATAAATGTCCATTGTCTTATGCTGCTAAGCTCTGGGCAATTTATTATATAGACCTAATAACTAAGACATTTGCAGATCAATAGCATGGTTTGTTAAATAGCTAATATTTGAATTTGATAATACCTGAAAAACAAGGCTTCACATATATTTAAATGATTACTGATCATAGTTTGATGAGCACTAAGAATAACTATATCCCAACATCTATTCACCTATCTACTGTACCTAAATTTTTATATTCATAATTGATTTACCATACTGGTACACACACAGGAAATTAGGATGCAAGAGATTCCAATTCTTGCAATTTATATCATTACTTAGGAAATAGTTGTATAGGTTGAATATCCCTTGACCAAAATGCCTGGGATCAGAATTGTTTCATAGTTTAGTTTTTGAGATTCCGGTATACTGAAAGCATCCCTAAACTGTAAATCTGAACTAGAAAATGCTCCAAGATCCAAAATTCCTTGAGTGTTATGTAAAATTTCAGAGAATTTTAAAATTTGGATTATTGAATACAAGTTGTCCACCATAATCTGGTACTTTTGTTATTTTTAATATTTTCATTTCCATGTCTAATATCTTGGGGGAAATTTCATTTGGTATCAAAGATCTATCTTCTTACTCAAGGATCACCATTTAATGGTGAATTATTTATATTTGAGTCTTGATTGCTCCATATATAAAAAGAGGAGAAAAATTATCTCACCCAGTTGTAAGAAATAAGTGAAATAATATGTTTAAAGGGTAGTAACTTTATTTTATTTCATTTTATTTTATTGGTACCAGGAATTGAACCCAGCAGTGTTTAACCACAGAGCCACGTCCCCAGCATGGTTTTAAATTTTTTAATTTTGAAACAGGGTCTCCCTAAATTACTTAGAGCCTTACTAAATAGCTGAGGCTGGCTTTGAACTTGCTATCCTCTTGACTCATCTCCTAAGCTGCTGGGATTATAGGTGTGCATCACCATGCATGGCTGAAATAAGATTATTTTAAATCACCTAAGGGGAGTGAAGGTTAATGTATGTTCACTTTAGTGCATCAATAATAATACAAATTGGAAGGCATTATAGGTTGCATGCAAATATGCCCATTTCTCTTTGAAATTTTTTCTCAGCAAGAAAGACTACAGTTTGCATCCTATTTTGAATGGAAGCATCCATGCTTGTATCTGAAAACACAAGGGAAACAGAAGTTTAGAAGAATATATGCAAAAATTGATTTGCAGAATTTTTTCCTCAGAACACTGGGGAAGAAAAACAAATAAAAACAAGAAATAAAAATATACAAAATCATGTGCAAGTATTAGGAGAAGACTGAATCAAGATACTCTTAGCTAAAAACATCCTATTCTTCTTCTTCATTAAGTGGGTACATTTTCTTGAATCTTCAACTCAAGTCAGCCATTTTTCTTTATTTCTGGTACATGTAAAGTCTAAATTTTCTACTAGGGATATGTTTATTTTCTTCTGCAATGTTGACAATTATTGCAAAGCACATATTAACACCAGTGGCCATCCAGTAGCAAATTTAAAATTTAAAAGCCAATTTATATTTTAGTCTCCTCATTTTTTTTTTAGAGAGAGGGACAGTGAGAGAGAGAGAGAGAGAGAGAAAGAAACAAATTTTATTTAGTTTTTCATGTGGCTTTCGTTGCTCCGAGACTTTGCAGTGTACGTGGTGCTGGGGTTTCAACTTGCATACTTATGAATGCCAGGCAAGCTGTGTAACTGCTGAGCCACTGCTCCAGACCCTATTTTAGTCTCCTCTTAACACTCGCATTCATTGCCCTTTACAATCTATTCCACTCAATAATTATTTAAATTAATGACAAATATATAAAAAACAAAAATATATTTTTTCTTAAAAATTTTACCAGAATTTTCTGTGGTGGATGAAAATCAAACACTTTTTCTTTAGTAAGGAAATAACACATTGTCATTTAGTAGCATTCATCCATGCAGATGTCTATCTACTCTTCCCCATACCCTTTCAGGATGAAATATTAGAACCATGACTTTCCATTTAAGGAATGTTCTTCCTGGTTCATTCTGTACAGTTTGAGAGTTCATTTATTATATCTACCCTTGGTTACAAAAATAAGACAATTTTATGAGAATCACAAAGGGAAAATTTTCAGAAAATCCTGCAGGGGTCTTTAATTAGTGATATGTCCAACTTTTTGTCCTATTAGTTGACATTTTGGGGAAGTATGAGTTGGAAGTTCTCATGCTCCATTTGTCTCTTGTAGTTCATTGAAAGAGTATAATTATAATGCTCAGTGTACTGAAGACTTTGGAAGTCTATGCATATTAAATATGTTTCCAACACTACAGTATGGTCTTAAAGACTATGGTATAGTCACAGCAGTACCCACCCACAGGAAGGTGGTATCCTTTACAAATATCACTTGCTTTATTATGTTTCTTAGAAAGAAGAAAAATAAAGTCTGTGAAGCTTTTAGCTTTCAAACTATATTGAAATATGAATTCCTTTATTTATCTCACGGAGAGGTTGAATTCAATCTAATATTTAAATTTCATCAACTCTAAATATGATTAAATCAGATGTTTTGACTTGAATTTGAGTTTGATGTTTTCATTTGTTCTATAACTTCCTTATTCTTATAATCTTGGAAAGTATTCCTTACCTCACATATAGAGTTCTGGTTATTTGCATATTCCTAGTTGAATCTTATGTTGATTTGAAAGGATTCTTTAAATGTAACTCAATAATATTTAAGTGTGGATATTAATATTAATATTAATAAAACATCTATTCAATTAAAGATATATATGATTATATGATTGTTTTGGGAGGAAAGGGAAGTTTATAATTTACATGGTTGAAGCATTTGTTAAATGATGATAATAACAACATTAAGAGTATTATCTTAAAGAGATAATAATAGCCTAGTTTTGATGATACCTAGTATGCAAATTTTTTCTGTTTTAATATTTGAAAACTTTGTAACACAAGGCAAAGTGCCTCTTTCTCATGTTCATGAACCTACTTGCAGCTCAATGTGCTTGTTTTGATTCCTGGGAGAGTCAGTTCTAATTGAAAGTATTACTCACATATTAATAAGGTCCATGATTTCTAAACTAAAACAGTAGATTCAAAGTCACTTTAATCAGTTTATTTAAAAATATAATCATACTGACAGGATAATTAAACCCAAGACCATTATAAAACAAAGAGCAACAAGATCAAAGAATGAAAACCCTAGTCAAAACAGCAAAAGTACAGATCCACACATTTTACCTATCAACTATTTTGACTACTATTCCGACTCTTTTGACTTATAAAATTTATGGTAGAAGGGTCAGAGAAACATACTTTTTCTTGCACATGTAAAAAGCACAACCTGAAGCTATCTACCTTCACTGGCATTGATAACTACGGCATATGTAGTTCTTCAAAAGGTGAATACCTTCCTGACATCTGTTGGCTCTCTTGCCAACATTTTTGCTTGATGCCAGCTTTCCTCTTAGCTCGTATAGCTATCAATTGCCAAGTGATGGGTTGCAAACGTTACTTCATAATCTTTTTAATGAATTTGAAGATGTAAATAAAAGATCTTACCTTGAACTGACAGACGCAAGTCACAGTGTCTCCAATTCTTAAACATTCCCCATCAAATTTACAGGTGTTGGTGTCACAGAGGAAGAGATCATTTTCTCTGTCATCATAACCTCAAATTTATAGAGAACACTCCAGTCATTAAAAAATGTTATGGATTCTGGCACAAAAAGTACTACCTTGAATCTTTAAAAAGAATTTCCCTAAATTTTAATTCCAACAACCATAGATGTTCAACCAGGACACTCTCTACTGATAACCTCACAAGCTAGGTAAGTGATCAATAGTCATTTCCATTTTTTCACAGATATTTTCTAATCAATTTTCCTTCAATATCTTCTTTTGTTAGTGCTTTTTTTAGCTTGGGTTAATACCGGCAGCAGTGAATGAAAGTTTGACACTTGCTTCCTTATTGTGTATGTATATATATACACACATATATGCATATGTAAATATATATATCAAAAACTCAACATTTTGGAAAAGAGCTGGTGATGGCCATTTTACTATTTCTCTGTATTTCATGGTTCTTTTTAAGATATGAAACTACCTCTTATTTGCAATTTCTCCAGACAAAGAGGAAACAAAGCCCCAATAATAA
Organism: Aplodontia rufa; assembly: GCA_004027875.1. Taxonomy (NCBI): domain Eukaryota; kingdom Metazoa; phylum Chordata; class Mammalia; order Rodentia; family Aplodontiidae; genus Aplodontia; species Aplodontia rufa. The sequence goes on along the minus strand of PVKS010007190.1, from coordinate 14,623 downwards.
AGATAAACAGGCTCAGTGTTTTCTGTGATGGTCTGTCTGGCTCAAATGAAGATTGATCACCTCTAAGTTAACAGGGTAGGAAGGAGATGCCAAGTTCTTGACTATCTGCCTGGAAATCCAGTTCATTCTTTTCAGTTTGTACAGATCCCTTTAAGATATCTGGCAAATAATGAATTTCTTGATTGCCAATGTTAATTTCACATTTTAGTTAGTTATTTCCTAAAATAATAGTATAGTTAGGGATGAAGCAAATCAGTCATGTTGAACTAAAAAGCCATCAACATTTGCAACAATTGATCTGAAAGGTTGTTTAGTATTCTTATAACAAAGCATCTAAAAAGTGACTAGGCACCTTCAAAGTGCAACTTAACTCTTTTAAATATACCTTACATGCATACATAAACCAAGAATAAATTTAAGAAACATGTCAATTTTATAAAAATGTCAAATTCAGAAATTACCAAAAACAGAGCAAAGATCTATTGACCCAAATGTAACAGGTTTACAATTCTCAACTTGTTTTAAAAAGGATAAATTAAAAGGATGTATAATAACTTTCCTTTTGGAATTTACACCAGTAATAACTGAGAACTACATGTTCTTTCACCTATAAGTTACAGTTAGTCATCTCCTCTCAAAAGTTACATACACTTTGGCTCACATACATCCCTGAAAGTCTCTTCATTGAGAGCCATATTTAACTGTAGCAGAAATACATTTACAGAAGATGAGAAATTACATTCACACTTGCTAAAACTAGAATAGACCAGACCTAGGGGACAATACCCAGCCATGTTAATGGAGTTTAAAATGCCAATGAATACACACCACAATTCCACCAGGTATACTACAGGCTGTCATACTGAAATGCAAAGCCTGCTAGGAGTGCACAACTCCCATCTGCAGGCTCTATTTAATTAGGGGTTTTTAGCAGAGTGAAGTGTGCCAAAACTCTTGCTTTCAGACTCCGAAGGGACCCTAACAAGTATGAAGAGCAAGTGACCCACTCCAAATCCTGTGCAAAAATGCAGGAGTCAGAGCACACAGAGGTCGGTTCACCTTCCCTCTGCCCCTGCGCGCGTGCCTGCCCAGCCTTCATCTACTCTTACAGGGAAATCTGTGAAGGGTTCTTCTCAACTTCCTTTAACCACACAGGAGGTTGGGGAAGAAGCAGGGGAGGGATACCTTTGCACTGCAAAATCAAATACAAAATCAAATGCAGCCAAGGGAAGGGGGAGGGAGGGGGAGAGAGAGACAGAGATACGGAGAGATGGAAAAAGGAAATTGATTCTTCTGAACCCTACTCCTTTAGAAATCTATGTGACCTGGTCTTGAATGCGAGACCATTGTACTGTTATGGCACTTTTACCAGGAATCAGCGATTCCACCGCAGTCACCATTTGATTTATTGCTTTCTCGGTTGCTCTTTCTCATAAAGTTATTTCTCACTCATCCTAGTTAGGTTTTTTTTCTTTAATGATGGGAAAGGTTCTGTTTTAGTGTTTTCCCTAGGGTTGGTTCCGTTTTCAGGGAACCCAGAAAACCAGTTCGTTTAATATTTCTCAAAATCCTGTAGGCTCCAATTTAAGTGCAAGCATTCAAAGATTCCAGCACCTGCACTTTCTGCCCATTCCAGTAGCCCCCACCTTCATCCTATCCCCATCCCAGTAGCCCCCACCTTCATCCTACCCCCCAACCCCCAAAGGCCTGGAACTGCTCCCTGTTTTTCTCTGGATGTAGGTAGGAGGTCCCAGGTTTGGGGTGATGGAAGGCGAGAGGCAGGAGAGACACAGTGGTCTACACAGGATAGGAGCGTTCTTCTGAGGGGTTAAGGGGTCGGATAGGGGCCAGTTTCTGGGCTTACCAGAGCAGTTCCAGCCAGTGGGCGTTTGACAGTCACTTAAGGAGGTAGGGAAAGCAGCGAGCTTCACTGGGCGGGCTACGATGAGTAGCATCACCGGCAGCAGGAGCAGCCAGCAAAAGCCCTCGCAAAGTGTCCAGCTGCTGCACTGCCGCGGGGACTCCCACAGCACCATGACTAGTTCGCGCAACTCTGCAGCAGCAAACGGCTTCCGAAGAACACAGGATCGATGGGGCCAGGCAGCTGGCTACTGAGCATCCCGCGGACGGCGGCAGCAGAGACGGCGGCGATGGCAGTGACACGCGGCGGGGAAGCAGCAGCCAAACCCGCGCATGATCTCGAGAGTTTCAGCAACATCCAGTGACCCGGCTCAGCCCGGGGAGCGAGAGGGTCCTCAGCTGAGAAGCAACACCGGAGATGCGGAAAGCTGCTGCCATAGGAGAGTGCTCTGAGACGCAGAGCAGAAAGAAGTCCAGGGGCGAAGGAGAGCAGCCCAAGGAGGAAGGGTGGAGGGAGAGTCAAAGCGCCCCGCAGCCTAGCAGCCGCCTCTCGCGCTCTGCTGCCCGCATCCCTCTGGCGTTTGGGAAGCAGCAGGTCCTTAGCCCGCCCGGGGTCACGTGGGAAGCGGCAGTCGGACGCTGATTGGCGGAGCGGGATGCAGGTCCCGAGAGGGAGGGGTCGGCGAGGAGGTGCAAGGAGGAGGCGGCCGCGGATGCCACAGATGGGCTAGCTCGCCTGGCTCTAGCCCGAAAGGGGCTAGGCGCGCACAGTTCAAGTGAAGAAGCTCAGGCCTCTGACTAAACGACCCCCGCACTGTTTTAGACCACTTGCCTCACTCTCCGCTCGAGGACGCCCCCTACCGAGCGCAGGGTCTGGAGTTGCGCCTCTCTTAGGTGCGTGACCCGGAGCTATGAGCACCCGCCGCGGCTGGGTGGCGTCTTCTTGGAGCTGGAGATGGTGGGGGCGGAGGTGGCAGAAGAGCCGCAGAAGCAGGGCAGAGAGGGGAAAGCGGGCAGGGAGAAACCGGCCGGGAGAAGCGGGCGTCTTGCCGGCGCCCCGCGCTGGAGCGTGAGGGAGCGCGCCGGCTGGGCTGTAAGAGATTGCAGGCTGGGAATGTCGCGGCGGAGAGCCCAGGGACGCTTCTGCTTCTCTAGACAGTAGCAGAGAGGAGGAGAGGGTAAGAAGCGATGATGATAGTGTAAGAAAAGCTCTGGCGGGCCTGCAAACAGCATTTCCCACAGGAGCCTGCAACCCTGAGGTTGTTTCCCCGGGCTGGCTCAACCAGCTTTGCAGACGCTTTCCTCTTCCGAGTCTTTTTCTCCCCTTTCCCCTTCCAGGTCTCCCGCAGCTCCGACCCAAGCCGAGCGGCGGAAGGTTTGAATCCCTGTCTAACATCACACGCTTTTCTCCAGTCCAGAGCCTATTTGTTGCCGCCGCCTGGAAGGTGCGGCCAGATGTGTTTCGAAGGTCTGATTTGGTCGGGACAAGTGGTCTGAAAAGACAGGAAAGGCTCCTCTGCTTAAGCAGTGGGTGGGTTGCCCGACGCAGCCGCTGGGAACAGCGTCCGGGAACAGCGAGCTCACTTTGGCGCAAAGGCAGTATCCCTGGGCGCTTTACGCAGGAGCCCTGGGCGCTTTACTCAGGTCTCTGCCTGATCACCAGTGACCTGGCGGGATGAGAAGGTTTAAATCGGCAGGAGTCGTTGGCTCTGCGCGTTTCCTTCTTTTGCTCCAGCGGGCATTGGGCAAAGCCATAGCGGGACTCGCCTTCTCCTGCTGCATTCTTCGCGCAGTTAGACACACTCTTTATTCTAATGGCTTTTTGGTCGCCAGGACCCAGAGCTTTCTGGGACAAGGATGGAGAGGAGCATCTTTCTCCCGCGACTGGGGTCACTGCAGCAGTCACAGTGTTTTGGATGCTCTAGGAGAAAGAGTTTTCTTCTTTCTTTCCTACCTTTCTTTCTTTCTTTCTTTCTTATCGTTGAATGATTCAGGATTTTCTTCCCTTCCCTCCACACCCTCCTCCCTCTGTATTCCTCCTTCTCTAGCTTCCTTCTCTCTTTCAAGAGCCCTCATTGACTGCCTTTCTCTCTAAATTTCCCTTTCTCCTTTCTCCTCTCTCCTGTATCCCCTGAATTTAGAACAGCATTATTTAATACCATCTAATAAGCAATTAGTGGCCATTCCCAATCACTCAAAAGAGACACTAATACACTCTGAAAACAGGGAACATCCTTTTTCAGATACTACCAGAAAAACAAATTGTGCCCCACCAATGAGCAATCATTTTAAGTACTTTAACCTCTGACCTCCTCCCCACTCCCTTGCTTTTTAACTTCTCCTTTGAGAGATGTGATCATGCAGCACCTTGGTGCCTCAAAGAAGGATCCCCGCACCCCCAATGTGAAACCTATTCCTTTATCTTACATCTCCTCCTCCGTCCTAAGACTATCTTTCCCCGTCCCCCACCCACCTCCAAAGATTTCTGAATCTCAGTGTCTCTCACTTCTGGCAATTAGCAGCGGATCCCAGCATTCTAGGCAGTGGTATCTCGCTTCTCACGGACGGACGAAGACTCCATTAAAACAGATCAATTTGACCAGACGTTAGAGGCATCAAAAATCGGCTTCTAGACAGAACAGCTAAATTCTTTAAGGAAACGAAATGCCCAGGAGATACACTGCCAACCGATATTGCAAAAGCTAGGAATCAGAGATGGCTTTCAGTAGAGACAGCAACGTAAATATAAGCTTAATGTAAATCAAGCTAGAACAACTCCACAGTACAGAGTGAGAACATGTCATTATCCATAACAAGGCTGGTGTGGTTACAAATCAGGCTTAGGAAAATAAGCCATGCTTGAAACTAAAGGCAAAAGTCCTTAAAAGTGTTTATGCAGTAATTATGATAATGAAATGAGACCTGCAAGGATTTCAGGGCTTGACTCTATAAGTAGAATTTTACAGAACCTCTTAGCAGAGGAAAACGTTATCGAATTCTTTGCTAAGTAAAATTTTGGCATGCTTTCTAGTAATATGTATTCTTCCTAAGACATTTTTCCCAAAGTAACTTAAAACTTCAAAGGAGTTAATTACTGTTTGTAATTGGTTAACAAACAGAGTGGCTTCCACAGAGGTTCTTTAAATTATTAAACAGTTTGAAGCAAAGCCTTTCCAATGGAAATGCTGTGATTTTTGTTCCCCTTACTATGTACTTAGTGTTATAGTGCCACCAAGAAACAAATTTTGAAACTGGCAAGCACCACCAAGTGGCAGAATAACATCATTCACTGAACAGAGCATTGTATTGTTGAATATGTAAATAAAATATGTACATTATTTAGTCTCATCATTAGGCACCAAGGAAGTAGACAGGCATTAAATTTTATTGCAATGAAGATTGTATTAGTGATTGGATTAGGGCTTTAACTTTTCCCCAACAGGGTCAAATCAGTTTACTTATTTGAATTAAATTTAAAACCACATCTATGAATTGTACCTTACCTTGTATATTATATGATTACTAGGGATAAGATCCAATCATATCATCCATTTACAAAGTCCTCATTTTAAAACAGTATACAATATTAGCTTTCAGTAATCCTGAGCTGGAGTGCTTTATTTGTGGCATGCACACTCTAGCACTGGTGCAGAGGGAGAGAGACAAGTTGTCCAATTTAAAGTAGAAATAGCAGAAAGGCTTTCTTTTTCTTTTCTTTTCTTTCTTTCTTTTTTTTTTTTACAGAGAATATTTCAAAAGGTTTTAGGAGGAAGGACTTGGGTGTGTCTCAGGGGTAGAATCTTGCCCACCATGGACAAGGCCCTGGATTCAATCCTTAACTCACATTGAGAAGTATGACATTACTTAGATCTTAATGGGGTTTGGTGAGAGGAAAATAAATTATTCTGGAACAATGATTATTTAAAATAAATAAAAGAACCTGGGAAAATAAGACACACTGGCAATTAGAACTGTATTTCCTTCCTGACTTCTAATATTTTCTGGCAATTTTAATAACAATGGTATATAGAGAATGCTTCTTAGGACATTGTACCATGCAAGAAAAAACATATTACATTTATTTAATCGCTACAACACCCCAGTGAAGTAAAGAATATTATTCTTCCAGTTTTACAGAAAGGAAATATGTTTTTCAAAGCATCAAACAACCTGAGCGTGAGCAAAATTCAGTCTGATTTTCGAGCTCAAGGAGCCAGTCAACATTTTCTGCTATATTGTTGCATCTTTACCTCTAAGAAAGGAAACTGTAACTGGGAATGAATGTGTGAGCTCTTCTCCTAAAACCCTTTTGTCTGTCTTTTCTTTGAACCATTACTAAGCTCCAAACTTATTACATCTCAAATACAAGCATTAATATGTAGTGGCTTCTATATTTGTTGATCATGTGATTACTTGAAAAAAAAACCTGAATAGAAAAGTTCCAGGTCCCACTGGCAAGAATTCTAATTCAGAAAATCTGGAATTAGACCCTGAAATCTATATTTTAATATTCACCCTTGATTTAGATCTAAGTACGGTACCACCTAAAGCTAAATGACAAGTGAAAGGGTATCTGAACTTCTGCTCATTTTTCACAGGGCTTTTGGTAGAGAGGTTTTTAAGACAGAATAAAGACTTAAACTCAGTGTACAGATAAGTTATTGTATATGTCTATTGCTCTATAATTCATACCAAATATATATTAAGATGCTAATATGTCTGACTTAGCAACTTTGTAATTATAGTTTCCTCACTTATACAATGTGGGTTAAAATAATACCTCTGAGAGTAGTTCTGAAGATGAAGAGAAAAATAATATGATTTAATAGTAATGGCTTTGAGGGGAACTCCTGTATAAATGGATGTGAGTGCATGAATTAATGAATACAGAAATGTATGTGTAGTTATATGCATAATCAAAAGTAATTAAAAGTGTACAAGTAAAATTATATGTGATATTGAAGTATATGATAAGTTGATTATTGATAATTGAAGTATATAATTATTTCCATTTCTATCCCCATACCTTATCATTTTATTCCATAATTTTTTTCGCCTACTTTAAATGGATAGGCAGGTAAAGAGAATACTCCAAATCATAATTTATGTAGGTTTCATGTATAACATTAATATATAAAGTTCATATTATGCTATTGATATGTAAGAAATATATCAGAACTTCATTTGTAGAAAATGCTATTGACAATATTTGAGAAAATGCATCTTTATTTCTGATTGAATTTTTTTAAGAGAGAGGGACAGTAAGGTAAAGAGAAAGAATCAATTTTATTTAGTTTCTCATCTGATATTTGCTGCTCCAACACTTAGAACACTTAGTGGTGTATGTGGTGCTGGGTTTCGAACCCTGGTCCTCATGCATGCCAGACAAGCCCCATATCCGCTGAGCCACAGAGAGTAATTTGAATTATTATTTTCCTTCCTTCCTTACAGTTAGTTAATGATGCATAAATTATGAGCTGTGATTTAAAGAAATTAGTTTAAATAGTAAAAGATTTTTATGCTTTATTGATTCCTGTGCTCTAAATTATTTTTGATAGCTTATGTTAAAAAATGTGCCAGTACTGGATAGTTAATTTCATTTTAGTGCAGTGGGCTTCAGTCAGGACTTCACATTAGTTACCTGGGGAATTAGAAAACACAGATGCAGGGTTCCCACCCAAGACTTATTAACACAGAGACAGTACATTTTTGAAAAGTTTTCCTGGTGATTGTGTCATATAACCTTGACATTGTTCTGGGGAAGGTGAACGGGTAGGTAGCTGATTCCTTATACAGATTTCAGGAGGTAAAAGAGTGATTTTTTTTTCACCTTTTAAATACACATTTTACACAAAGTGTCCTCTGTTTAGGCAATATGAAACAGTAACATTAGCCATTAGTTTACCATTGGTTTAGACAAAAGAAAAAACTACTATTGAAATTCAAAAGATGCACTAGTCATATCAGTGCAATTTGATGTGCTTTTACTTTCAAATTCAAATAGTTTCCAATGACTATTATTCTAATCATATCCTTATCTAAGGGTTTAGTTTAATACTTCTCTTCAAATTCATTATGAAACTTATTTTTTTTGGAGTCAGAACCAGGAGTTAGAATCAGTTTAGGATGAAACTGCTTTTCGCATCTTTCTTTGGCTACTCCTGGTTTCTTTTGGGTTGAATTAGAAGAGAATTATTCTCTGGCTTTTTTTTTGTAAAGAATTAATAAAAGTAGTTCTTTGTGATTTGTGTCATTAACACCATCCAGTCTGTTATGTTCAGAGCATTTTATTTATTTATTTCTCACAATAAATCTCAGTCATTTCTTCCTCTATTATCTGTGACAGCAGATCCCTTAAGCACTAATAATTCCCAACCACTTTGCATCTCCTGTCTCTGTGTTGGAAGGATGGAGGAAAAAGAAAAGAGTGAAAGAAAAAAAAAGAGGATAGGGACTTCTGTCATACACTGATTTTGGTAAATGTCATTTGTAGCTTCACAGTATGAATTTACACACTAAACATTCTGAGGAGACTTGCAGTAAAATCAAACCAATACACATCAAATAAAACTAACCACCTGTTTAACTTTATTGAACTCAGATTTTCCCCACATTATTTGATTATGAAAACCTTTTAGCAAGAAAAACTACAATAAACCATGGCAATGAATTTCTGTGCATCATGCTACAATAGAGTAAAGGAAGTAGCCTTTTAAAAAATGCTGTCAACACTATAGAGGACAGTGCTGGCCATTCTCTCTGATATATATGTTTGCAGAGACAGCAGTAAAGCCAACTCACAATTAGGTGTGAGTATAGTATAAATGTTCCACAACTCTGTTTTCTGATGCAATCCTATCACTGAAGATTTTGGTTAAGACGATTAAAACTTCAGCCTTTTATGTTCCCCACCACCATAAACCTAAAAAAATTGTCCTCAATTTTATCTTATATAAACTCTAAGTTATTGTAATTTCCTTAGCAGTGATTGTAACATGGGACCAAATACAGATTGCATTTGATAACATTACTTTTTGAAAAATCATCTCACATCATTAAACATGCTAAAAATGTTTAATCAGAATTGTTCCAGGGTTTTAAGAATTTAGTTGAATTCTTTACACTTCTATGCTTATCTCTTTATGGCATACTTCTGGACACTCAGCCACTCATGGGCTAATCAGAGCTTCCCATGTAATGACAAGGCAAGACCATGTGACAGATGACAGGTACCTATGAATATTGGAGTTGGAATCTTTGTCCTATACCTATATGATGGGTGTCCATGTCCATACTTACTTTGTATGAGTTTCAGTTTTCTGTCTTGACTAGAGTTGTTTCTTTCTTGGGTAACAAGAAAGTTAGTGTGGTATAACATGAGAGAGAATATATGTCATGGAACTCTGGGGGAGGATGGAGAAACATGATAGAAAGGACTGAAATCTATAAACAGAAAGCCCACAGAAGTTGCCTGAAATGGTGGCTGGACTGTGATTCTAGTGACTCAGGAGGCAGAAGCAGGAGGACCTCAAGTTCAAGGACAGCCTCAACAATTTAGTGAGACCCAGTCTCAAATTGAAAAATAAAAAGGGCCAGGGGACAGCTTAGTTAGCATGTGCAAACCCCTGGATTCAATCCCCAGCCTGTAGAAAGGAAAAAAAAAGAAAGAAAAGAAATAAAACAGAAATTAATGCTAAGTTATACATTAACTGTAAGAATAACAGAATGAGAACACATGTAAAAAGAGTGGGCAAAAGTGAGTGTAAGGCCAGGCATGGTGTTGCACATCTGTAATCCTAACTACTCGTAAGGTTGATGAGTAAAGGAAAATCTCAAGTTCAAGGCAATCCTGGGCAACTTAGTGATACTGTTTAAAAGTGAAAAATAAAAAGGGCTGGGGATTAGCTCTATGGTGGAGAGGCTTTGGTTTCAATCCACTACCACCCTACCCCTGAAAAAAAAATGTCAACAGAATTTAAGATAGTCTCTTATTTCATCTTTCTTGGATAGCATCGTCTCTCTTTTGTACTTTATTTTAGTTATTTGCATTCTCCTTTTTCAACATAAATCAGTTTTCTCAGCTATTCTAGCATCCTTGTCTTAGATACAAGTATGTATAATTGCATTTAGCTATATTAAATACCTAATGTATATTATATATGTATTATGAAATTGTAAGTATTTTAAATTTCAGTACATTTCATTATTGAAAGAAGATATTCCCACTGTGATTTGTTTAAGAGACTATAGAACTAGCTTATTTTTAATTTATGTAAATTCTCTGATTTACATTTTACAAATCCTGACTTTCACATATAACATTTTCTTTTTAGGCACAATACCTATTTAAATAATACTAAATTTCAAATATCTTTAATTTTTCTTAGGAATGTCATTCTTTGTCTATACATACAGAAAAGTCAGCAAATGCTTTACACAGTTGGGATTCAAAAAAACGTTGCTAAATTATATCAAAATGTTAAAACTACATAGATTAATCACATCCCAGAGAGAATTTGCCTACTTACACTATCACCAGGCATGGTAGTGAAATACCCAAGGAATAGCGTGGATGTCCTATGTAGATATTCTTTAATTAGCAAGACCCACTCTGGAATCAAAGGACAGTACCGAGCAGTTATGGGACACTGCATCAGGGAGCACCTAAGCAAGGTCAGGGGTGGGGTGACTACCCTACCTTCTGCCTGTGTGTCCCTGGGAATGGCCCTGTTCTCATCACCTTCGGTGTAGAGTGCTTCACTGTCTTTTACTTTTTTGCTCTCCATATTTCTGATTGCTTCCTGTCAGTATAGTGATTGCTCAATTCATTAAACCTTAAACAAATTAATAAATATTGTCTTAATGTAAGTTATTTTTGGGGTTCTGGAGGTGAAACCCAGAATCTTGTGCTTGCTAATCATGTAAGCTACTACCACTGAACTATACCCCAGGCCCTCTGATGCAAAATTTGCAAAATTTGTTGTTGCAAGTGATACAAAGAGAAAAGAAGGTGGGAAGCAAGTGATATTTGGAGACATGACATATATATATATATATATATATATATATATATATATATACACACACACACACACACACACATACATACATACATACAAAGACTCTCTGTACACACACACACATATATATCTACACATATATGTTGCTCCCTGCTGGGTTCTGGAGCAGGGAGCGGGTGGAACCGCCTCGGGGGACCTTAGCCGTTCCCCGGGGGCCAGCAGGACACTGGGAACTGGGCCCCGGCAGGACAGGGCTGGGGACGGGGGAGAGTAGTTGCTCCCCGCAGCATTCCTGTGCGAGGAGCGGGCAGAACGACCTAGCGAGCCTGGGCCGTCCTCCGAGGGGCCAAGTTAGGGCAGGGATGGGGAAAGGAGTCGCTCCCCGCTGCACTCCAGAGCGAGGAATGGGCAGAACGACCCAGCGAGCCTGGGGCCGTCCTCCGAGGGGCTGAGTTAGGAAGGGTTGGGGAGCCGGGAACAAGGGGGCGAACGCCAGCGGCTGTAACACGGGACCTGCATCTTCTACCGCTTCTGATCTCTCTGACGTCTCTGCTGATCTCTCTGATGTCTCTGCTGATCTCTCCGGTTCTATGCGTCTTCTCTGCTTTCTTCAGGACAGGGCTGTTTTCCTCCTGGCTGCCTTCTTCTCTGGTTCTATGCTTTCTCTTTGGCTGCTTCTTTGGCTGCTTCCTGGGCTGCTTCCTCTTCTTTGGCTGCTTCTTTACCTGACTAGCTGCTACTCTATTTATCAATTAGAGCAACCAATAGGGGCACAGTGTAAATGTGGGGCACTGGATTGTCCCCCGGGGAGCCGATCAGGAGGAGGGTGAGTGCCGATGCCTGGAACCCAGGTCCCCCCTCGTCCGGGGACCCCTTCCCTCCCAGCCTGGGAAACGAGGCAACCACACGCAGCTGATGGCAGCTCAGAATCCGTTTATTACTAAGGCACATGGGTTTTTATAGAGGAGGAGGGGAGACAGCCAAGGAATCAATAATCCTTCTAAGGGAGTTGCTGGGTGTTATGTAGATTTCAGTACAGACAAAAAAACTAGGGTACAGACAAAAACTAGGGAGTAACCTGTCAAGACATTTTAACCCACCCTAATCTTTAACAAAGCACGACCTAGCAGCCCTTTCAGAAGGAGCTTATGCAAATAGTCATAAGATCACTCTAGGGCAGCTGATATAATGGAGGTGAAGGTCAGATCCCAATAATTGTCACAAGGTCACTCTAGGGCAGCTGAAGAAATAGAATGAAGGTCAGACTCCAACAATTCCCCCTTTTTAATTTTTTGAAGGCATCCAGGATCTGTCTTAGGTTGTGGAATGTGATAACCCTATTTACCCATCATGGGGATGAGCAACATCATGGTTGCTTCCCTGGCTTAGGTTAGTAAGGCATCCATTCCATCTGACCTGTCATTGATTCAAGGACTCATGTCTCCTTCAACACATGAAATCATACTTTGGGGGGGGTCTTGCCTTTGCTGCTGTGAGTCTGTTGCTGCTGCCATCAGCTGCAAGAGTGATAAATGAGGAAAATTCCAATCCAGGCAGCAATGCCAGATCAATTTTTAAACAGCTTAAGGGCTTTTGACATCCAGGTAGCCAAGCCAGATAAAGGCATAGGTGGAACTCGGGTCTCAATTAGAGCCTTAATTATTCTAATTAACAAAGTGGTTAAATTCCTAAACTTGTTGTTCCAAAGGCCTTTCACCATCTCACTTAGTTGATATATAGATGTAGGCAAATTGTGCATAGTATAAGAAACAGTTGTTACACAAGTATTTTTGAACAGTGGGGAACAAGACATGTGAAATATCATACAGCAATTAACAGCATTATGCCCGCTTGCAAATGTTCATTAATTAGCTATTGAGTCCTTAGGGCAGTAGCAGTTTGGCTGAACAATCTATTTACCGCTATCCCTGTGGCCACTGAATGGTGCGTAGTCAGTCCCTCAGCAACAGTAGCTGCAGTTGCAGCCACAATGGCTGTCACAATAGCCGCTGTAAATCCGAAGTCCCTTCAGGTTTGATAGAGCTGAATGTTCTGGGCATTCACCTTTACTTTTACTGGAACAGGAATTGTTGCAGGGACATGGAGGAGGGAGGAGTCAGGAAATCCCTTCTAGCAGGAACAAAGCTCAGTAGGACTCCGTGTCATTTTGATGTCCCATCAGAAGCAGAAAGCTGACATACAAGTTGTTCCGTAATCTTTTGGGGACCATCATTTTTCTGTGGAAAAACACAAATACTACCTCGACCCCAGATTAAGACCGGGTCGGGTCCATGCCTTTGGTTATCAATGGGATCCTTTTACATGACTTGTGCATAGGGTCGGCCACTAGGATGCCAATGGCGTTTGGCTGTGGGTATTATTGTTAGCATCCAAAGTTTAAAAATTTTAAGAATAAAGATATGATTAAGTAGGTCTCATGGGGAAGTATATTCCCCCTTTTTGTTTTTAAGTAGATTATTTTTGATGGTGAGATGTGCACGATCCACAATGCCTTGACCCTTTTTTAAAATCTGTGTTTTGATATAATCTTTATGAAATTTTTAATGTTTTTATAATCACTTTAAATCTTTTGTATTTTTTACATATAGAATTACACCTGTTAGAATTTTAGTTCTTAATAACCTTGTTTTTTTTTTCAGTGAAGACCCAGATTAAAGCAATCTTAAATTATCTTTTTAGTTTCCAATCTACAAAAGCACATTTAATAAACCCAAATGTATGTTATCTTATAGAAACACTCTAAACATTTATAGAACATTCTATTGGTTGACTACCTCCAAATGAAGAGAAAACTCCTTAGGAATTAACTTGGAGCAGTTTAGGCCTCTCAGCCGCTTGAATTTAAAAGTAACATTTTTTTTTCCTCAAGCTGGTTTAGGCGTTAGCTCATGTAATTTGCATTGTAAAAGATGGCTATCAAGCAGATAATTAGTTGGTATCTCCTTCCCTTTTACAAAGGAGCTAAGCTGTAAAATGATAGAATGAGGTTTTTCTAGGGCATTTCTGGGTTATGTAGGCTGGTGGTGAACCAGGCATAACATGAGAATGAAGCTCCTGTCTGAATTAGTGGACGTCCTTTAAAATTAAGAGAAGGGAGCCTTGTAACCTTTCAGCCATCGCTTTAGCCCCCAGGTTCCCATGGATACCATGGGGTGGGGTGGCTTCCCCGAGGGCCAGAGGAGGATGAGGTATGCAGCAAGCTCCGAAGAGAAGGTGACCCACCTTTAGCAGGCCATAGGGTACAGTGCAAACACCTTTCTCCAATTGTAACAAATGAGTGGCCGAATAGCTTAGTCATGCGGTCAGGCAATTTGCTAATTACAAGCCAGCTGGACACTGGGAACCGGGCGCCGGCAGGACAGGGTTGGGGACCGGGGAAGAGGAGTCGCTCCCCTCAGCGTTCCTGTGCGAGGAGCGGGCAGAACGACCCAGCAAGCCTGGGGCCGTCCTCCGAGGGGCCTAGTTAGGGCAGGGATGGGGTTGTCCCACGTATCCCAACCAAATAAGTTACTTTCAGGCAGCCAGAGGGCCAGCCCAATCAGAGAAATAAGGGCTCCTGCAGCAAGGAGAGGCCCAAACACTGGGGCCCAAAAGTGTTCAGCTGGCATGGGGAACAGGGGGAAGAGAGAAGGAGCCCAAGAATGTTGAGGTAAAGAAAGTGAGCCCTAAGGCTAGGGCGTTGGGCTTATGTACTTGAATTAAAAAGAAGAGAGCGTGGGGCC